>MUZC01004476.1:203797-220635 GCA_002072015.1 Radix auricularia | reverse complement strand
ATATATATATATATATATATATATATGTATGTATATAAAAGACATTCAGGGCTCGCACCCCATAAATGAACAGTATGAGTTAAGTGCACTATAGTATTGTAATATGGACTCTGAAATGTTTATTTTCTTAGTTAGGTCAAGATCCATTCATTTGAACAATAGCTGGCGCTTTGACTAACTTTTATTTAACTTATTAAAAAAATGAAAACAGACACTAAAAGGGCCCGAGATCATTCTGTGCAAGATATATAAAGTTATAAACACCTTTTTATTTTATCAAGTTCTATTATTCTAAAGGTCTTGTTAAATTAAATGGTAAATAAAATCTTAAACGATGATTTTAAAAATATATCATTTAGCCCCCCCCCCCCCCCCACAGCTCCGAAGGAATGAACATTTAGGTACATTGACATAATGCATCCTTAATATAATCTCTGAAGTTTCTCTTTGATAAAGCCTATGAATTTTTTTTTTATTTTCACAATGTTTGTTCAAGCTCCAATTATTTGCACAGTATTTGCTTAAACAAATTTTTAAATAATTATTAAACGAAAAAGAAAAAACAAAAACACACACATACACAATTTTTTAAAAAAATGTAGGCACCGAGTCCATTTTGTATATGATGTAAAGTTAGAAACACTATTTTTATTGATTTCATAATAGATATTTTTATCTTTACTTCTTAAAATTTTGATAACGTAGTGGAAAATGAACCGTTACGGATAGAAATGTTACATATAACCTTTGCCATATCGTTTCTTAACATTGTTCCGCTGGGCACCTTTTCATATTATAAAAATTAATTGCCAACGACACTTGCGTCATTTCTTTGCTGCTTTCCAGTTAATCTTTTCTTAAAAAACATTAATAGCTTGATTACACTGAT
This sequence comes from Radix auricularia, assembly GCA_002072015.1. Classification (NCBI taxonomy): domain Eukaryota; kingdom Metazoa; phylum Mollusca; class Gastropoda; family Lymnaeidae; genus Radix; species Radix auricularia. The sequence continues at coordinate 219,746 of MUZC01004476.1, read as the reverse complement.
CCCAATATATTGCTTGATTATGTTCATTATATTGAACGAGCTAATTACCCGCTTTTAGCAGTGATAAATTCCTGGATTTTAAAATTAAGGGGGGGGGATGTGTTTTTTCTTTAAAAAATTAACAATACACATAATTATATAGTCACTCATTGCCTAGAAAATTTTTAAAAACATGTTAAGAAACGACATGGCAAAGGTTCTGTGTTCAAGCCCCTTCGATAGCATTATTTTTTTTATTATTTATAAGTGTGGGTTTTTGCCTGTGCTTTTCCCTCGCTAAGTTCGGCCAATCACAGATTATTGGTGGGCTAGCAAGGGTGGATGAAGGGTGCTAATTACGTAGACAATCGCAGTACAAATATCATTTCTGATTTCAATAACTAGTTTCATAATTTCTTACTTCAATGATTCCAATTTACATATTTCTTTACTGTTTTAAGAAAAAATCATTGACATTAATATATGTATAAATAAATATAATTCTCTTAAGTTTCAGTTAAAATTTAAAACAATTTTGGAAGGGGGGCCCTAAGCAATAAAAATAATAATATTTTCAAACACTGACAACCAATGGGGCACATAAATTGTGGATAGTCCGTTGTAGTCCACGGTGACCACTCTCATCATATTTGTATTTGTCATATCCTAAGTCACCATGTGTCTCCTCTAGTGGCTTATTAACCCTGTTCTAGTTTGAAATTTGCGTTCAAATGTCGGACAACAGATGAAATGTACAACTGAATAGGATTTTGGATACGGTCCTTCATGGCTTGACGTTTTGTCTTGGCAGCCTGTAGTCCATTAGCCTCAAAGACTGCTGCGCCATTCCATATCAGGGAGCTAAGTGGGCTCGGTTACTGACTGCTGCCTCCTTGGAGTGATGACTAATATCAACGGCCTTTAGAGCAGTTTTAAGTGTATTCTAGTACCGCTAACGTTGACCTCCATGTGCTATATGGCCTTCATTATGCTCACCATAGAAGAACCTCTTGGGGAGACGATGGTTGGGCACACTACATTTAAATTACATGATTGCTAGCTGCTAATATAAGACGTTAACTTGTAAGGCAGATTGTAGTATCACATAAAAAATAAATTGAAGATAATTTAATAATAAACAGATATATTCTTTAAATTTTTCACTCTCAGCTGCAGCTTGATGTTATCATTGAGATTTATATGCAAAGCACGATGTGTACGAATGGAAAGTCTTTAAATTCACAATATCCGTGCAAATCCTATTTACTATAAGGCCTTTGGAAAACCGTTTCCAATTGCTTGTATACATTTCTATAAGATCACCTTAATCTACTAAGTGATATGATTCGGTATAGTAGTAAACATTATACCTAGGGAGAAATACAAAACTATCATAATTATTCTTAATTTGATAATACAAAGTACACTATAAATTTCATATTGTAATAAAGAGGGACAAAAGTATTTGAATTTTTTTTTTCATGTTTATTTCATTAAAAATTTTAATAATAAACAAGCAATCTTTTATGTTTCTGAAAAAAACCTTCAATGTGTATATAAGAACACATAATTAGATCAAAATAGGTACAGGAAATACAAATGCATGAAATTATTGTGAAATGTATTACATAAGACAAATAGAAAAATATTATATTTACACACACTGCTTGATAATTCGCGATGAACTTACGTCTTGGGGTCGAAACGTCCTATGGTCAAACTGGCAGTGTCGAGCAAACCAGGGTCGAAGTGTCCGACAACCTCAATGCTTAGTTCTCTTAATAACCTGGCAGGCTATTTATCTGGGCCAGTAGCTTTATTTATTTTAAAGTTTTTTAGGAGTGACGTACACATATCTCGTCTACAGTTAATTTATGTTACCTATTTCTTCAATTTTAAAAAAAATAAATATTAAAACTTCATTGTCACTCGAGGCAAAAAATGATGAGGAATAATATCTGTTAAGGACATTAGCTTTTAGTCTCATTAACATTTTAGGTTTTAATATTTTAGCCTTTTAGTGTGGCTATTCTTTTAGACCCCATTTTTTAAAGATTTGATAAAGGACCACAAATTTTTATTGTTATCTTTATTAATTACATTGTTTATGTATTCATTGTTGAGAACTGATGTCTATAGGGTATAGACACCAGCACTTATATGACTGTGGTGTCTTGTGTATCTTTACCATATAATTAAATTTAGCTCTAGCACCCAATATTACACCTAATTTACTAAAATGAGTATTCATTAAACCATAACTACTCTTATTCAAAGACTACTATACCAAGCATATATAAATAGTGACGCACAACACCTCTGTACAAAACAGAGAGAAAATTAATACATGAAAAAGATATAAAATAGATTGGATTAATATGAATGCATAATGTACAATGCAAATAAGGATTGTGTATGACCCGTCATCACTCTGGTCAGTGGGTGTGGCCAATAGATAAGTGGCTGTTACGACAACGTCACTGCTCCGCAGTCAGGCCTATCGTCTACGAAATTGCGTTGTAAGATTCTCTTCCCAGAGGTCCGTCCGGGTCAATTCTTCAGCTCTGTGGAAGGATTGACAGCTTGGTCTTCGCCGCGATGACCGTCTGTCCCAATGGTTCTCCCGTTTAGAGATGGGGTCGACTTGTCCCATTTCATCAACACCAAAAAGTCTCCTGCCTGGTCTGCTCTATTTTGGCTTGACAGCTAATCGCGACTATCACCTATGTTGAGGACTGGGTCTATGGCTTATTGACACCAGTATCTACATGCCTTGTTGTCTATGGTAATTAGCTATAATAATAATAAATTTGGCACTAGCCCCCAATAGTACAATATCTTTTAAAACGTATTTGTGTGAAGCAACAACTGCACTACAAGTACTAAAATTTTCTAAACATATAGGAATAACGAAGGCAACACCTCTGTACAAAAGCAGAGAGGACAATTAATACATTTATTTATACAAAAGGAATATGCAGTAATCAAGATAAAAAATACATATAAACAATACAAATAGTCAAATAGGGGTTGCTTATTGCAAAACTTTCCTCTTGAAATGGGTGGCGTTAATGGATGATGGCTGTTCCGTCTATGTCACTGCTCCTCAAGTCAGGCGTAGCTCCGGGGTCAATCCCTCAGCTATGTGGAATGATTGACAGCTCGGTCTTCTCCACAAAAGACCGTCAGTCTCAATGGTTCTCCGGTGCAGATATTGGGGTCGGCTTGCCCCCTTTCATTACAACCAGCAACAGCACGTCTCCTGTCTTGTCTGTTCTATGCTTCTAAGAAATACTAATACTTTACTTCACATCACTCGTATTTGACTCTACTAGTTGAAACTCTACTATACCACAAACTTACTACCAATTTTATTAATACTCGATTACTACTTACTTCACTAGATGAAAACAATAAGAGTGATTATCTTAATTAACTATTAAAATTAATAGGCATATCAATCACATATCAATAAACAAAGTATATATATATATATTATATATNAGTATAAGCCGAGACCCCTAATTTTACCACAAAAAACTGGGAAAAAGTATTGACTCGAGTATAAGCCGAGGGTGGGAAATGCGAAATGCAACAGCTACTGGTAAATTTAAAAAAATAATAGATACCAATAAAATTACATTAAAACACATAATATTTATTTCAAAGAGAAACAGTAAATGAGCTCTCTCTCTATATTTTTGTTAGCTAATCTCTATTCTTCTTCCGGTCTTATTCAAGAACCTCACTCTATTAATTAATTCTCAAAATGACTATCAAGAGTTATTTCCCTTATAATATACAAGATTCAGCATTCTGGGGTCATTTTTTTTTCACTCGAGTATAAGCCGAGGGGGTGCTTTTTCAGCACAAAAAATGTGCTGAAAAAGTCGGCTTATACTCGAGTATATACGGTATTAGAATTTTGAAAATATTTAAACTGAAAATTTTATTGCACTGCTGATAGGCCTAAAGGACTTCTTTATATACAATGTTCTTAATTTAATGTACCGATAATTTTGCGTACTAAACAATAACTTTAATGATTTTTTTTTCCTTTCCACAACAACGAACAGATAAACAGACAGATAATTTTGCGTAATAAACAACAACTTTAATGGCGTTTTTCCTTTCCACAGCAACGAACAGATAAACAGACAGATAATTTTGCGTAATAAACAACAACTTTAATGGTGTTTGTTTTTCCTTTCCACAACAACGAACACACAAAACTCTCCCTCCTTCTACACATATATCCATTATGTCAACCGCACAATCAACTTGCACGCTGTTTTGAGCGTTCCGGAATCACAGATAAACAGACAGATAATTTTGCGTAATTATTATATGTATATAATATATATAAATATATAAATCAAAGTATGGCTGTGTATGTATGTATGTGTGTGTGTGTGTGTGCTTGTGCTTGTCGTTTATAGGTGACTAAACGATTTGTCCGCCCGTCATGAAAATTTCTGAGACTGTTGAGTAGTCTACCGGAATAGTAACTGGCAACTTATTTTTCTCCCTTGTCATTTTTGCTTATATGAGATATATAAAAAATTAGTTTGAGCTCTATATACGTGATAAATTGATGAATCTTAACCAAACTTTTTAATATTTAAATACTTGATTGCAATTATTAAAATACTATATGGATTCAACTCCTAATGGCTGCTCTTTGGGGCCTGAGGGCCTTAAAAACAGTTTTCGTAAACGTTTAACATTTTATTTACCAATTCAATTATTAAAGATCTTGACAAATGATGATAAATGTATCCATTTTAATCCATATTGAAACAAAAGGTGTTTTCAAATTTATATCTTGCCCTGAATATGCCACTGGGCCCTTAAATTCATATTTTCCTAATAAAACCTATATAAACATAAGTTTATGTGTTAGCTACTGAGTAGATAAATGGATCTTAAAAAAATTGTTTACAAAAACTTTGTAGCCCATATTAAATTTCTTAAGGGCACTGAACTTCAAATGTCAATTTCATTTGGGCAAGGGGCCACAAATTTCGTTTCAGATATTTTACCCATTTACATTTTAACGATCTCGAATAATACATCCATAACGTGACACTTAAAATGAACAGTTTTTTTTAAATTGTCTTTCTGCACCGAATGTGACCGGGGAGCCCCTTACTGTGTTTTCCCCCTATATCTATAAGTCTACCTATATACATATAAATCAAAGTATGTAATAATGTTTTTTGTCCCTTATAAATGACTAAACCATTCAACCGATCACGATGATCCTTAAGGAAATTGTTGATTATTTATTCTGTATGGCTTTGTGAAAATATTTTTTAACATTGACACTTAATGGGGACCGGGGCTCAAAATATTGTTTTTACTTGAAATGTGTGGGTATATAAAAATTAGTTTAAGCACATACTTTATAGCCCATATTAAAATACCACATGGTTTGAACTCCTAATGTCAATTCCTTTAAGCCGGGGGCTTAAAACTCTTTATTTTCGTAAGCATTTAAGACTTTCTTCTTTTTATTTTGCTTTACCTTGAAAGGTATTGAAAAAAGTTCTTTATTATTATTTAGATTAAAATAATCATGATATTAAAGTTAATTTCTTGCACCGATTAGGCCTGGGGGAGGGGGGGGCTTAATTTCATTTTTACTTATATGTTCTATATAAAAACAATTGTTAGCTACCATGTAAATTGAGGAATCTTAATCAAACTTTGTATGTAAAAATTCTATAGCCAATATTAAAATACTATAGGACACTGAACTCCCAACGACAATTACTTCGGGGCCGGTGCGCAGAATGTCTTTTTTCGCTAAATTAGCTTTAAAAAAAATAGTGTAAGCGTAAGTTACTGAGAAAATTAATGTGGCTTGACAACATTTATATATGTAAAAAGAAAAGAATGTATCTATGTATGTATGTATGTATATATGAATGAATGTATTTTTGTATGTTTGTCCGTTATAGATGTGTAAACAATTTATCCGATCACGATAAAGCTTTGTGAAATTTTTGCGTATGCTTCCGGGATGGTTTTTGTGGAATATATTTTTGAAAATTGACAGTGACACTCATGGGGGTTTTAGGGGGCGGTGTCCTGAATTTTTTCCCTTATATGAGCAATATATAATTTAGTCTACGCTTTAACTACATGGAAAATGAATGCATCTTGACCAAACTTTGTCTTACTTTATTATAAAATATATTAAATTTTGGGACCTTTAAGTCTTCAGCGGCCCCTAGCTTTAAGCAGTTCCGCCCCCTTTTTAATCCGCCATAGGCGTAGGCGCATATTATGACATTCTGGAAAATTTTTCTTTCTTACAAACCTTACTAAGCTCCACAATGACGCCATTTAATGGATAGAAGCAAAGTTAATGGAAGAATATTCAAGTGATTATGAAGACTGCCTACCTTCAGTATGAAGCCACTTTCTGAAATCTTAAAAATGTATTGTCCACTCTGAGGGTCAGTGTAAGCAAAAGGAAGTAGCGAACCTCAAAACACGTGCACAGGGCTAAAGATATTTTTTCATTTGAATGAGCTAAATTTCAAATATTTCTTTACTAATGAACACATCGCACTTCCAATCTTATCTAACAATGCTGACATTAACCTGCAACAGAGGGCGATCGTTGTCAAAGTAGAAAAGAACAGAAAATTAGTTTGAATTTGCACATGTTAACAAAGGGTCAGCCCAGCACCAACCCGATAGGTCTATGACTCAGCTTGCGGTCAGCTCATTGATAAAACTTTAGGACTGGGCATCAGGATATACGGCCAGGAAAGTTTACCAGAGAATGCTGTGACCGAGCAAAAGCGATCCTTTGTTAGAAATTGAACGTAGTAATCAGACACTTATAACATGGATGACGACTGATTATTGTATATCACAATGCTACCTGTACAAATTTAACACCAGAAGGGAACTGGCCTGTCGATTATGTTGCAACCCCGAGGAGATGGTGACCCACGCTCTAGAAGGTTGCCTTATGTTGGGTGGGTCTTACAAAGAGAGGTTGTGATACCCGTGGAGGACTACCTCTATGACAATGCCCGTTTGATTAGGCTCGCTTGCGATAAATTGAACCGGATCCTAAGAGCCTAATGGCTCGACCCAAAAGAGGATGAATATTTACTCTCTAATGTGCATTTAAAAGGCACTAGTAAGCTTATTTAGCTTTGCTGACTTAATCGATAACTTGCCTAGAGAAAAATTTCGCAAACGAAAGTTATAGGCTGAAATGATAATTATATTTTTTTTAAAAAAAGAAAAAGAAAGGAATAACGCATTATTTTATTCTTTACTAGCAGACCCGGTCGGGCGTTGCAACGATCTCAGTAAAAATGACTATTTAAGAATACAAAGAGTTATATGTTTTAAAAACATTTATGCCAGAAACCTACACGGAAGTGTGAAAAAGTCAAAGTTTCATAGCAAAATGATAAAAAAATAGAAATTTAATAGCTTAAAAAAGAAAAAAAACGACATTAAAGGGCCAGGCTCTAAAAGAAGTGATAATTTGTACTCACGCTATGTTTCTCAATATCGTGTAAAATTGATTGGGGAATTAAATTATTAACGCGCATTACAAAAACATTTGAGAAAGCCTGCATCGAGGGAATGGACATGAAGAGTTCAGTTCCTTACAGTAATTATTTCTAGATTCTTTGAGTTTTTATGTACTAAGATTGGAAAGATCCGTTATGTTCTTTGTAAATTAAGCTAACACTAATTTTTGTAAAGGTAATATAAAAGAAAAAAACGACATTTAGGGGCCCCTGTGCCCATTCTGCGCTAGATGTCTATTCAAAAGGTTGTTCGTTTTAATTTAGTTTCATCATTGATATATATTCCTCTAGATTGTTAAAAATTGAATGGACAAAATATCTTAAACATTAATCACCCACCCCCCTAAACAAAGACAATTGGCACCCCCAGCCCCAAAGAAATGGTCATTAAAAATTCAGGACCTTATAGTATTTTAATATTGGCTATCAAGTTTTTTTAATAGAAAATTTGGTTAAGATCCATCAATTTACCTAGTAGCTAGCGCACTAACTATTTTTATATAGTTTATATCAGCAAAAATTGACATTATGGACCATAGGTGCCCCATGTTTGTTTAATTGACAAAGTTACCTGTTAATTTCCTAGAAGTGTACGCAATAGTCTCAAAAAGTTTCATTGCAATCGAATACGTAGTTTAGTCAGCTATAAAGGACACGCGCACACACACACATTCATATATACATATATATAGATATAGGGGAGAAGTACATATAGGGCCCTCAGCCGCATTCGGTGCAAGATGTCAAATCCAAAAATCTGTTTATTTTAATTCAGTTTCACATCATGGATATATTTCCCGAGATCGTTAAAAATTGAATGGAAAAAATATCTTAAGCATTTACAAAAATTGACATTAGAAGTTCATTGCATTTAAGTAATTTAATTTGGTTTACCAAATATTTTAATACAAATATTGGTTAAGATCCATTCATTTATTCAGTAGGTAATGCATTCACTAATTTTATATTGCTCATAAAAGAAAAGAAACGCTATTAAGGGCCCCTGGGCAATTTCAAGGTAAGATGTCAATTTCAAATCTTCTGTTCATTTTAATATGGATAATAATGGATAAGTTTATCATTATTTGTAAAGAACTTTAATAATTAACTTGGGGAATAAAATGTCAAACGTTTAAAAAAAAAACAGGTTTTTTAGGCCCAAACCCTGAATGAGTTGACATTAGGAGTCTAGTGCCCTATAATATTTTAAAATTGACTATCAAGTATTTTTATACCAAGTATGGTTAAGATACATCAATTTAGCAAGCTGCTATCGCTTAACCTAATTTTAATATAGCTCATATTAGCAAAAAAAAAATAAAGGGCCAAAGGCCCATTCACGGCAAGATATAAAGCTCAAAACAACTGTTTATTTTAAGATGGATTATAATGGATACATTTATTATTATTTGTCAAGATCTGTAATAATTGAATTGTGGAATAAAATTTTAAAGGTTTATAAAAAAGGTATTATGGGCCCCTAGCCCCATAAGAGCGGACCTTAGGAGATGACTTACCTATAGTAATTTTATGTTGGCTATCAACAATATAATTAAAAATGTTGGTTAAGATCCATTTATTTATCAAGTAGATAGCGCTGAAAATAATTTTTATATAGCTGATATAAGCTAAAATTGACATTTAGGGCCCCCGGCGCCCCTTTAGTGTTAAATCGAGAACCAAAAGTAGCCAGTTACCATTCTGGAAGGGTACTCAACAGTCTCAACGATCGGATGAATGGTTTAGTCAGCTCTAACGGACAAGCACACACACACACAGACATAATTTCATTTATCTATATATAGATGGGGGCGTATTAATAACAAATAAACAGCGTAAGTCAGGATAAAACCGCCGTAACACTTGTATATCTATAGTTGCTCGCCATTAAGGGATATAAATAAAATAAATTATTAACATAGAGACATTCAATTCATAATTTTTCTCCTTTAAAAATAACAAACAAACAAAAACAACATAGAAAACCCAATCATTTGATTTTTTTAAACCCAGAAACATCGCACTTTTACCCATCACTCTGAGGTGAAGGGAGTAGTAAGGTTGGATTCGTCCACCCTGTCAGTGTGTCAAAGCTCTAAGTACATTTCGTCATTTCAAAGAGAAGAAAGCGCCACTTTCATGTCCAGCACTTTTAAAAATCTATCTGTACGATTGTTTCTTTTCTTTTCTTTTCGTGTTGTTGGTGTGTTGGGAATGTTTTATTATAGAAAACTAACTGACCTTGTTTTAAAATCAAACGTTTCGCTTTGAACATATTTCATTGCATTTCTCAATTTCTTTCTAGTTAAAAAATATTTCGTCTTTTTTTCCCAACATAAAATCAAAACAGTAAAATGTTTAATTTATAACATTTATATCTACCTGATGGTGTCACCCCTCGCGACGCATGTAAGGTCATATCAGTATCTTTTTGGGCACCGTTCAATATAATTTATATTTTGAAAGTTTTAAAAACTAGAAACGTTTGCTTGATTGCACGTAACTGCTTCTTAAACGTTATTGACGATCGGAAGAGTAAAAATAACAACTTTTATGTAGCTTCTCCATCTGGCTAAAAATGAATCTTTGTCAAGATGTTGTGAAATTGCATTAGGAATAAAAAAAACAATTTTAGAGACACACGGTCCTAGAAAATACACATTAATAATTAAATACCAAATGGTATAATAGGGATGTCTATAAAGTTTCTCATAGACTCAGTTTGGTCAAAATCAATCATTTTGATCCACTAGCTACCGCTGAAACAGATTTTCAGTTCTACCATTAAAAAAAATAATTTTTTTCCCTGACAACCCATTAGCGTTAACTTTAAAAAAAGATATTTACTATTTACTATCCGGCAGATAACCTTTGAAAGTTTCATTACGATCGGATGAGTTAGGCATACATTTCTAACACACACACAGAGGCATAGATAAATTCATTATCTAAAATATAAAGATGAAAGTTTGTCTGTTGCTAATAAAATTCCTCACCGTTGAACCCAGAGCGCTGAAATTGTGTATGGTACCCCAATTCCACTCAGAAAAGGTCAGAGGCTATGTTTCAACCCCAGATGACCACCCCTAGGGTTAAGAGGGGAAAATATTTTTGCTTTTTTCCTTATATGAGCTACATAAAACTGAAAATTACTAATTCTCCTATTTCGCCGTAAGGTGAAAGAATGAATCTTTGGGTTGTTGTTAAGTTTACTTCTACAATGGTAACATGTGAAAAAAACATAAATTATCACTTACTTGGGTACCGGGGCCCAAATGTAGCTTTTTCTCTCATTAAAAACTGACTCATCTGACTAATTTTCCAATTTTACGTATAGGTAGAAGCATGAAACTTTGGTTAGTTGTTAGTAGCCTCTTGCTCAAAATATCAGAATATTTTTTTAGAATTCACTTTTAGAGGGGCCGGGGGGACCAAAAAACGTTTTCTTTTTAATTCTAAAAATTATACTTTTCCAATTTCCCGTATAGTAGAAGCATGAAATGTTGGGAAGTTGTTTAGTAAACTCCCGCGATGGTAACATGAAAAAAAAATAAAGTATCACTCACTGTGGGCGGGGGACAAAATGTATTTTTTCTTATATAAAAAGTGACTCATCACTAATACTCCAATTTACTGTGTCGGTAGAGGAATGAAACTAGCAATTTTGAAGAGTAGTCTAAAGCGATGATAATTGGTGGAAAATAAGTTTTAAACCCACACGCATTGGGGAGGGGGGCAAAACCCTTTTTTCTTTTACATGGACTATATAAAATATGAAAATAACTAATTGTCCTATTTCCCGCGTAGGTGGTAGCATGAAACTTCGGGAAGTTGTTAAGTACACTTCCAAGATGGTAACAAATGAAGAAAAATATTTAAAATATCACTTCCTGGGGGCCACGGGCAAAAATAATTTTTTTCCTTTTATGAGATTTATAAAAACTAAAAATCACTAATTCTCCTATTTCCCGTGTAGGTAAGATCATGAAAATTCGGATAGTTGTTCAGTAGACTTCAACGATGGTAACAGTTGAAAACTATATTTAAATTACAAATTTATGGGAGCTGGGGACCCAAAAATATTTTTTTCCTATTTAAAAAATTTACTCATCACTAATTCTCCGAATTCCCGTGTAGGTAGAAGCCTGAAACTTTGGTAAGTTGTTGAAAAGCTTCTGGTAACAATATTTGTAATTTTTTTTTTATAGAATTCACTTTCATTGGGGCCGGTGGGTCAAAAACATTTATTTCTCTGTTAACTGAAAAACGCCACTTCTCCACTTTCCCGTGTAGGTAGAAAGATGAAAATTTGGGAGGTTGTTGTGTTCCAGCAATGGTAACATGCAAAGAAATAAATAATAAAATATCACTCAGATGGGGCCGGGACTCCAAATAAATTTGTATTACATAAAAAACAAACTCATCACTATTTCTCCGATTTCCCATTTAGGTAGAAGCCTGAAATTTAGCAAAGTTGTTTAGTAACATATCGCAACGATAAATTGCATTTAAAAAAATTAAAATTCCCACTTTTGTGGGACGGGGGAACAAAAACGTTTTTTTGTGTCTTATATGGACTATATTAAATTTGCAAATCACTAATCCTCTTATTTTCAGAGTAGGCAGAAGCATGAAACTTTTGGAAGTTATTGAGTACAATCCCGCGATGGTAATTGTCGAACAAATATTTAAAATATCATTTATTGTGGGAAGGGGGCATACATATTTTTCCCACTTTTATTAGCAATATAAAACTGAAAATTACTAATTCTCCTATTTCCAGTGTAGGTAGAAGAAAGAAACGTAAGTAAACTGATGGGGCACTCCCGTGCTGGTAACAGGCAAAAAATATTAATATTGCCCCTCACTGGAGGCTAGGAGCTAAAATGTAGTTTTTTCACTTTATATCAGCTTAATTACAAATTTTAAAAAAAAATGGATGCTGTGTAAATTAATTAATGTTTTGAATTGGTGTTAAACGTCTTTTAAACGTTTACTAAAATCCTAACTTTCGCAGTAGTGTATGGGTATTTTGTTACGGTTACCACCCCAAAGGTTAGAGGGCCAATTATGTTGCTTTTTTTTCTTTTATGTGATATTTAAAGATTAGTTTGAGAGTAAGCTACTGTGTAAATGAATGATCATTGACCAAACTTGGTATATAAGTACGCAAGAGCCTTTATTAACATACTGCAGTACAATGAACTCATACTGTCCGATTCAGCGGGGATGGGGGAACCAAATGCCATTTTTTCGGGTAATGTTTAAGATTGTATCCCCCATTCAAATTTATGAGATCTTAAGAAATAAAGACAAGGCGGTTTCAGTTAATATATTTAGTATATCTATCGTGATCCAGATTGAAAACAAAGGGGTTGTGAATTAGTGTTTGCGGGTTCTCAACGCTAACTGAAAACCTAATTTGTGGCTGCAAAGAGGGTATTTAGCTATTTTAATATATGGAGAGGAAATAATATAGATTTGCTAATGCGCAAGACTAAAAATCTTGAAATTTGCTTTCATAAAATTTTACCTTTCTACAAATACACAAAGAAGAATAAGGGGACATCCATTAAGAATGTCATGATCCTAAATGGGGAGGGGTAAATAAAGTGTTAATGTTTGGGACAGGAGTGAGGTTGTCCGTCCATGTGTGACGTCACATTGTTGATATTAAATTTTAATTATTTTTTGTTATAATAAAAGAAAAATTATCGAAAGTGTTACGTACTTTAGGGGGGGGGAGGGGAGAAGAAATTTTTAGTAGTTTGTGACAGGTTAGCGGGGGAGTTTAAAATGGTCTAAAATAGTGAAACATACTCTAAGGAAGACACCTAAAATAAATGTCATTGCTTAATATTTGAATTATTAAAAAAAATATGTAATATTCAAATTTTTACACTTTTTTTAAAGTAAAAACCCAATGGGTCAAGTGAATAAAATATCGTCTATAAACTTTAGGATAGCTGAACGTGACATAGTTTATTTATAAATATATAATGTGTCAATGTTACATTTTTAAATTAAAAATTTATCGGAAATTTATTTTATAAGCATACGTTTAAAAAGCAATTCAGTTGCAATGAACTATCTTTCTTGCATGCTTCAAGACAAAGTTTACAGCATTCGTATTCAATACGGCTTTATTATTTGAGACAATATTGTACCACCCAAACTCCTTTATAAAGAATTGTAATCAGTGGCGTAGCTAGGGGGGGCGGCCCGGACCTGGTGGCACTCATCTAAAGGGCGGCATTTAGGGGTATTTATTTGAAAAATTAAGCCATTACCGACAACCGCCCTTTTCTTTTGAAGGGAGGGAAAACAAGATGAAACAAAATACTCTTAATTTCGAATATAAATTAACGGATTAACGCAACATCTGTTTGATTACAAAGTGGAAGTTATAACTAACGCAATCCCGTTAAAAAAATTAGAAATCGTTTTAAAAAAAGGAATTTTTTATTTGGAAAATTAAGAGGTATGCGTCACAAATTGCGCTATTATAAGAAAACTGAGCAAAAAACACCAATGGGCCGAATAACATGTAATGTACTATTATCTTATCTTATATGTACAGACGCTCCATTTGTACAGAAGATTATTGCGTCGTACGTATTTCTATGGTTTGTGTTTAGTCCTGTATTCTTACTAGAGTTTTAAAAGATGATAAAGTGTTGGCTTTCCTGGTTTCTTCAGGCAACCCATTCCCCGTCCGAATAACGGACGGTAAAAAAGAAAACGTGTATGTGTTTGTTCTTGCATATGGAATAAGAAAGGTGTTTTTATCTTTATGTCTATTTGAGAGTTGTATTAAGTTATCTTTTTATTGTAAAATTAGAATTAATTGCCTTATGTATAGTTACTATTAATATCATCACGACAGTTTTTGCGTGGAATTTTGACATGCGCAGAATGATGCTCTAACAAGTACCTACATAACATGGTGCTTCAAATATCATGTTTAAATAGCAAATAGTAATTTACATTACTGTTTGAGTTTTTGAAAATTATTTTAAGGTAACATACCAAAAAATTAAATGTATTTTGTTTTTATTGCATTAAAGTAGCACACATAATTTGTGTTTTTCATTAAAATATTGTTATTTATTTTAAAAAATGCTACGTCTATCCAATTAAAGCAATGCGTAAACAGTTTTTTATTGTGCGGGAAATTAAGCTTTAGCGCAAGCACTTGAAAATATTTAAATTCATCTGTTAATAAACATCGCAATGATATACATAATTTCGAAAAAGACATATTTAAAATTTTCAAACGTCATGGAAAAAATTAACATCTGAATTAGTAACTAGTAAAACGAAATCAGATGCTGGAACTTTACTCATTTCATTGCAATATTTTTCTTATCTATAGTATGTCAATTTATGGGAACCCGTTTCCTTTAAAATAAATAGGGAAAAAACATTTCATGGAACAAAGTTATGCGCTAAAACAGAACGTTGTTATAGACTTTAGAAAGTTTGTGGATAACAACTTAACGCCGTGCTGGAAGGAGAATAAGTATGTGTGGAGAAAATGCAGGAGACGGGGTTCTATCTTTAGAGGAAGTCGTACAACGAGAAATGTTTTTAACCATAGATGTAATTATAAAAGAAAGTATTAGAACACGCTGCAAGAAAATATACGAGCATAATACTATCATGTAATCTACTAATTGAAATTTTTTACCATCAAATAGATTTCTTTATTATCATTGACAAAGAACAGTTCAAAATGAACGAAAAAGGTTCCAGTTTTTATGGCTGTACACAGGGCCAGTCTTTGCAATTGCGGAACTTATGCAGCTTAGTATGCGAAAATGGATGCGCGGGGCCCTGTTTGGGTAGGGATAAGGTATTAATTAGGGTAATAAGTGAAAATTGAGATAGGTGGGGCCTATGAAAGCGTGAACCCACTGCGGCCGCATAGGTGGCATTGGCTTAAGACCAGCCCTAGCGTTACTTATACACTACAAGAAGATGTATTTACTTAGAAAAACAGGTGGGGGGAATGTCCCCTCGATCTATTAAAATATATTAAATAACATAGATTGGAAAATTCTTTACCCAACATTATAATTTTTGCTAAGAATGTTTTAAACAATTGCTATCAGTGTATCTAGTTGTGAAAGGAACTTCTCCAAACTGCAGTTGATAAAAAAAAAATTTCGTTCCAAAATAATTGATTTAAGACTACAAAGTCTTGCAATATTGTCTAAAGATTGAACAATACATTACAAATAATTTAAATTTGTATAACATAATACACGATTTTCTATTATAAAATTTATGTGAGTATATGTATCAATATGTTTACGTACTACTGTATACAATTTCTTTGCTTATAAAAGAAATTATATATTTATAAATAAAAAATAAAATCATATTAATTGTTAATAATT
>MUZC01004476.1:146673-203741 GCA_002072015.1 Radix auricularia | reverse complement strand
CCCTTGGTCACGCGTCGTCACAAAAACTTAGACCTCTTCTTCAATGTGACATCAGAAAGATTCCCCCCCCCCCATAAAAGCCATATAATAAGCATATTTCCGATCAATTGTTTGTCATTTAAATAATTTTTAGTGGAAGGCTGCACTCTAATAACGTAACACGTGTGAAATTTCGGTAATCATATATTGATTGAACTTTTATTTAAATTTGCGCGTTTTGATGTGACTTCAAATGAATGACTACTCTCCCCCCCACATGTGTGACGTCATTTGTCGACTCACCTAAAAGGGCGGTAAATTGGAGACCGCCCCGGGCGACATAAGCTCTAGCTACGCCACTGATTGTAATTAATATTCTTCAACTTAATCCACCCTTATAATAGTTATCAAATAAGATTTTTTTTTTCAACTTTATATACATCACGGAATTGACAAAACAATCAATATGTATGAAAAATTTACGTTCAAAATATACAACTGATTATTAAAAAAGGTATGGATTTCGTTTCAATTTAAATCAAGTGGTATATTTATGTTTCATTTATATGTCATTTTATAAGATAAACATATGCGACGATGCAAATGCCTTCTTTCACCAAAATATAGAAATCGTTTTCTTGTATGTAAGCATACGCCAATAACTAGGAATTCTAAAAACTTATAGTTTTTTGTAAAAAAAATAATTGGGGGAAAGTTAAAATTAACAATTTGTTATTACAACAAAATTATAATAGTAAAAGTTAGTAATTTTATGAATATGTAAATTCTTTGACAATATAATTTTCATACAGGGCTTAATTAAACATTTGTTGTTTTTTTTTTTTTTTAAATAAATCAAAGAACCTTCTTGCTTTTATTTTGTTTCTTTAATTCTTTCAAACTCAGGAAAATTCAATTACAGTAAAACCAATGTATTGTTTTAATACATAGGAATTAACAACCACAATTTAACAGGCTCCAATGCAAAACTTTCAAATATATTTTGCAACAGTAAAATGTCTTTTTTTGAAAAAAATTTGAATCATTTCTATTCAATTTCTACATTTTAAAACTGCTACATGTAAAAAGCATGTTTTTAATAAAAAATGTAGCTAACAAAATAATTTATACATTTTAGCTTTAATGTCATCAAAAAAAGGTTACTCTAAATCTAAACGTATCCTATTTCAATAGGTAGTAATGTCAAAAAGAGAAGTTTGAAATGAATGATACAAGAGGTGTTGCGACCGTACTTAAACTATTGATATCTTATTAATTTTGGAATCGTTTCCAAAGGACTTCTTCAAGTAAAGAAATTGAGGGAGATTCAATTATTCAAAACATTTCCTTTCATGCTTCTATAAAATAATTGTGATTCGGTTTACAAAAAGTTTGTGCAATCATTTTTAGTTCTACCCTGTGAAAGGCGCATACGTGCTAACCATTTTATAGGGAATTCATGTCTGAATGGGGTCTCCTCTATCATTTTGCAATACCACAAGTATTTAAAGATTTATTAAAATCGGGTGCTTTGCGTGAAATGATCTTTTCAATATTATGGATTCTAAAGCAAACATTACGATGAACCAGTGAATAGAGCTCTACACAATTTAAAAAGAAAGTTAAAGGTCAAGTTTATCGAGTACAATTTGGTGTTAAACAAATTTTCAGTTTTGAATTTTAGAAAATAAAAGGTTTACAAATCCTAGTTTGAAGGATTTTTCTTAAACTTTTCAGGTGTTGAAAATTTTCACGGATCTAAATTTAAATTATGCAAATACTTATATCACAGTTATAATGATCAACTCGATAATATGCAAATGTTAATACCATATTTATTACATAAAATGTAATACATAATACAATTATTAGATTACAAGACGAGACTAGACGCTTAAAGGCTAAGTGAAAGATATTAGATTTAAATATGATTTCACCAAACAGTTTTAAAAAAACACATTATTATTGCATAAGAGTGGTATTTAACAGTTTAAGTTTCAAAGCACCGTAAATGACTGTGAAATTTGAAATATGTTTTTAATTTTTAAATGAATTGATCGAAGCTACACACATAGTCGTCTTCTAGAGGTGCGGGATGTGCGAATGACACCATCACTAAGAAATATACCTAAATAAAAATCAAAAACATTATGTACATGACCTTAATTTGGCACGGATAGACTTGCAGGAGGACTATGGGTTAGGTTGTGAGGGGCTATGCCATTAGCTAATGCACTGGATGACACAAACCAAAGAGATGTCCCCGGGTGATACCATAAGGGAGGTGACACCAAAGTATGTGTTTATTTTATGGTAGAAAAAAAAATTCACATATAGAAAAAATACAATAAAAAGACGCTAAAATCTAAAAAATTTAATTAAAAAAATATCAGTTAACTTGCAATAATAAAATATTTCAAAAACTTTATCTAAATAAAACAAATTATGAAGAAAAAAAAGAAACAGCCCCACCAGAGAAATCGTCCGAAACGTTGGACATAAAATTCAATACATCGTCTAACAAAACGTATGGCATGCTATCAAAGACTCCCTTCAAAATAATTGAAAAAATTGACATTAGTTTCTACATATGGAATTGAATAAAAATTTTGATATCACTCGGAAACAACTTACAAAAAAGATTTTGAGGTCACGAACAAGGCGGTGTGATATTTTATCAAAACAATGGGAGTCGTGTTGGGGTTACAGTGTGCTGAAATGAGTGTTTTATAATAAAAACTCAGTTTGTCCTGGACACCTAGAGCAGGTTTTTTTTATTTAGACGACACTGAAGTCATATGGCTTTCACGCCACTTTGCTTTATAAGCATTGTTGAAAACTAAATATAAGACCTGGCTGAATACTGTGAAGTGCAGGCACGTTTGTATTATGCTCAGTCAATACATATTGTTTAAAAGAGCGCAGAAACCCAGAGTTCAAACTGTTCTTTAGTGACATTTATGAAGTATTTGGAAAGCTTGCCAAATTAAGAAACAACCAGCAAACCTTAGAGAGAACATTGATCTCCATTTAGCTGGTTTGTGCTTACAAACGCGGGCGCATAAATAATAATATTACGCGGTATCCCGTATTTAACAAAAATATTTTTCGTTGGGTAAGGATGGTTTTCATATGAGAAATACTTTGTGTGTCATTAACTGCGTTTATGTTTCGAGTGCGTGGCGTTAAAAACCTCTTTGTTGTTATTGTAGGGCCGGAAAATTGCTTAGGAGTTATTCTGGATATTTACGCAACTTTGGTTATTACATCTTTCTCTCTCTCACTCTCTCTCTATTCATCTCTCTCTCTCTACTGTTTCATTAAAAAAAAAAATTCCATATGGTAATTGATTACTTTCTCTTTTAAAAATAATTTACTAGAGGGGAACGAGAGGTGCTGACCTCACCGGATGACAAAAAAAAAAAAAAAAAAAAAAACAACAAACAAACAAACAAACAAAAAAAAAAATATAAAAAAATAAGAAAAAATATATTCGCTTTATTTGGCAGTGGAAGACTGGAAGGAGTTCTATGGATAAGGAGCCGTGCATAAATGACGTCACGTGCCTAGGTGGCGAGTGCATCCCGTATCTGTGACGATATGTGACGAGAGGGAGGGGTGTGTTAAAAAAATGTGAAATCACATAAAAACGCGCAAATAAATAAATAATTTGCCACATGATAGTTTTCATTTAAAAGATACAAGGTATTTTTGTGTGTATGTTTGGGGGGGGGGTCAAAGCTTTGTGACGCAATATCGAAAAAAAGGGTTCTATGTTTTTGTGACAAAGTTGATGCAGGTGGGATAAAAATCGACAACATTGCGTTATGTCATTTATGGAACCCCCTTAAGTCGTGAAGAGGTGACACCATGAGCTACCACCCCGGGCGTCACCAACCTAGCGACGCCTCTGGTGCGCCACTGAGCATGCCAACACCTTTAAAAAAAGTATTAAACAAAACGTTAATTGATTTTGTTATAACAATGAATAACTTTTAATCTTGGAAAACGATATTTAAAAAATATAGAATAATCTTTTTAAAGTATGTTGGACATGGGATTGGAGGGAGTAGTGACGTTTATTTCATAGTGTAATGTATACCTGATTTTTTGGTGATTGTTATGTGAAAGATAAATAGTTCCTTGAAGAACAATATATCTTTGGAATAAATGCAACTTAATAAAATTTAAAATCAGCTACTAATTTCCAATAACATTTCATAAGTAAATTCAGCATAGCTAGTCCCGTAAAAGAAATATGGAAGGAAATATAAAACCAAATGGATCAGAATGTTCCAACAAAAATAACTTCAAATAGAATTAATAAATGCTGGTTCAATTTTAAATTTAAAAAATTATGCAAACTAAAGGAGAACTTATTTAAGAAATTTAAGGGTACCAATTTAGAAAGGATACACAAAAAATACTTTCATATTAAACACTTGACACAAAAACTTAGCCGTCACCTCCAAAATGATTATATAAACAATGTGATTACCAAAGATAACAATAAAAATTATGGTCTTATATAAAATTTAAAAAATGAAGTCTACAGGTTTAACCACACTAAAATGCTCAAATAATAAAACCTATAATGATAATGAAACTAAGGCTAATATCCTTAACACATTCTTTGCATCATCATGTTCTGCCTCAGGCGACAAGGACATTTCAATAAATTTAAATAAAATGGAAGAAATAGGTAACATAACTGTAGACGAGATACGTATAAATTCACTCCTTAAAAACTTTTTAAAAATAAACAAGGCTACTGGAACAGATGAATTGCTTGCAAGGTTATTATAATAATTAAGCAATGAACTGTTCCCAAGCCTTGTAGTCTTTTTCAAACCTCTCTAAGCCAGGGTAAAGTGCCCCAGGATTGAACATTAGCCAATGTAACGCCCCTCTTTAAGAAAGGTAATAAGTCCGACCCTGGTAATTACAGACCTGTATTACTTACTAGTATAACCTGTAAATTACTGGAACACATAATATATAGCAGAATAGTTAATCACCTTGACAAATATAATGCCATATGCCAACATGTCTTTAGAAAGAACAGATCATGTGAAACACAATTGATGCGTCTTATAGATGAACTATCAAACGGCTTAGATAATAATGATCAAACAGATACAATATTACTAGACTTCTCAAAAGCATTTTACAAAGTTCACCATCTTAGTTTACTTAAAAAAACTTAAACACTTTGAATAATCAGGTCCCTTACATCACTGGATCCAAAATTTCCTATTGGGTAGGGAGCAAACTGTAATAATTAAGGGATCTAAATCTACACCAATAAAGGTTAACTCAGGGATTCCACAAGAATATGTCCTAGGCCCCTTACTATTTTTAATTTATATAAAGGATTTACCAACAAAATCTCAACAGGAACACAAGTTAGGTTATTTGCTGATGATTGTATAATCGATAGAAAAATCAAGTCAGAACAAGACAGCAATATTTTATAAAAAGACTTAGATGAATTAATAAAATGGGAAACTAACAATTTTGCAAAGTTTCATGCTCCAACCTACAAGGGAATTTAGATAGCCCAGAGTAAGAAAAAAATGTTTTAGGGCTCCAGGCCCCACATTAGCTAGATTATTAAAAATTCTTCCAACAACTTCCCAAAGTTTCATGCTTCTACCTACACGGGAATTTAGAGAGTTAGTGATGATTCGGTTTTTAATATAAGAAAATCTATATTTTGGCCCCCGATCACCCATGAGATGGAATTTTAAGATTCATTTTCCCAATTTTTGTCGGGAGCGAGTACTCAAAAAATTTCCAAAGTTTCATGCTTCTTCCTTTACGGAAAATAGGAGAATTAGTGAATTTCAATTTTTATATAGATCATATAAGTAAAAAAACGTTTTTGAGGCCCCGGTCCCCATTGGCGGGTAAGTTAACTCTTTTTTTCAATTATAGTAGGCTACATGTACTTAACAAATTTCCAAAATTGCATGATTCTACCTACACGGGAAATAGGAAATTTGTGATTTTCAATTCTTATAGAGCCCAAATAGTGAAAAAATATGTTTTTGGGCCCCCGGCCCCACATGAATGAGTTTAAAAAAAATTATTTTTCGCCAATTTTTCTCGTTGGAGAGTAACCAACAACTTCCCAAAGTTTCATGCTACTACCTACACGGGAAGTTGGAGTATTAGTGATGAATAAGTGAGTCATTCAGTCAGACAGTGAGGGCTTTCCCTTTTATTAGTATAGATTCTGCTTGACTTGTCTGATGATTTGGAAACTTTACAAAATTAGTAAGCAATAAATAGTAGTTACGATATGATAGTTTATTAGTAAAATTTGGCCCCCTGAATTTCGACTGGCCCCCCACACATACAAATCTAAACCCGCCACTGTTGTTATCTTTAGATAAAAATTATGAATTCAATGTCTTTCATTTAATATTTTGTTTTAAAAAAAATATTTGTTAAGGGCATGCAAGCATAGATATGCATGTTTATATATAGGTAGTTTGGTTTCGAATGTCCCATACCCATCAATGCTCCCTTTAGGTTTTTAGATACCACGCAAAATAAAAAAAGTAAAAAGCTAAAAATTTATGAATTTATGATCCTCTGTCGGAAAAGTTAGAAGGTACTTTATTTTACTCTACCTGAAACTCAGTCGCAGCATTTGTAAAAATTCAATTAAGAAAACAAGTATAAATGTCCAGAATGTAGCACCCATCTCAAACACACTGCAACAAGACTTTAGCAACATCATTCAATTCATTCGTCTAGCGATGATACAAGACTCCTATCATACAATAAAAATAGTTGACATTGGTTACTAGCCTTGAAACAGAATAAATATTCTGATATCTCTCGCCGACATCTTACAAAAAAACGTTGATGTCACAAACAGCCAGTGTGATATTTTAATCAAAACAATGGGAATCGTGTTAGGGGTTACAGTGTGGTGAAAGGAGTGTTTTTAATAACAACTTAGTTTGCCCTGGACACCTAGAGCAGGATTTTTTAATTAGACGGCTTTCACGCTACTTTGCATTACAAGCATTGCTGAAAATTACATACAAGACCTGGCTGAATACTATGAAGAGCAGACACGTTTGTATCATATCTAGTCAATAAATATTGTTTAATGGAGCGCAGAAACCCAGAGTTTCGAACTGTTATTTAGTATCTAGCATGAAATATTTGGAGAGCTTGCTAAATTAAGCAAGCTGTTACAAAAGAAAAATCTAATGACTATTAAAGCATACCAGTTTGTAAAAAGCAAGTATCAATAACCTAAGAGGAAATCATATTCGTGTAAATGTTCATTTGTCCTCAGAAAATGCTGATTGATACTTAAATGAATATTTGTGTTGAAAGCGTTAGTCGACACGTCAAATTTTAATTTTAAAGGAGCAAATCGTTGTACCCCAGTTTCTAAACACAAAGTATTATTAACAGCTAAGATGACATTGTGGAGAAATACATGGATCACTATCGTAAATTAAGATTTGTGCTTGAAGAAAAAAAATAAAATGTGGGTTGATTCAGACTTTCGATCAGATGGTTTCTTTTGTCATGACTGAAGAATGATTCAACGACATTGCCATCCTGTTGGATATTTGAGTTATTTATCTTGCATCGAGCGTTGATTGCGAACGTGGATTTAGCCTAATGAATTCTAGAAAAATATAATCTAGAAATATGTTTTAAGAGCTACATTTAGACTTGCTTATTAAATCTTGTCAGAAAGACGGACATCAAATATAACTTGACAAAGTCTATAAATATGGAACTTATTGTCAGACACCGCATTGCCCCAGAATAAATTAATGGCATATGGGTATGTTAGCATTTTGTTTCTAGATGAACATGTAATTGTTTATTTCTGTTCAGTGGAACCTGTATAATTTTTGTTTATTTAATTATAGGCTGCTATATTTTTTTCATGTAAACATTGTTTTCGCTTAAAGTATATCGATCCAAATGATGCATGTATTTTTGTGAGATGCCAAAAATTTTGCACATTAAGGATGGTAAACTGTTAAAAACTGCACACACAATTTATTTTTGAAATACTTTGTATGTCAGTAACTGCTTTTATGTTTCGCGTGCGTGACGGACAGAATACGCCTTGTTAATATTATAGGGCGAGGAAGATGCTTAGGAGTTAGTCTTGATATTTACGCTACTTTGGTTATTCACATCTTTCTGTCTCTCTCCCTCTCTCTACTGTTTTATCATTATTAGTTTTCAAAAGTTTATGAATTGTTTTCTCTTTAAAAATAATTCACTAGAGGAGAGCGAGAGGTGCTGACCTTACAGGGAGTTAAAAAAAGAAAAAAATAACTATATTCCGTTTAATTGGCACTGGAAGAATGGGAGGAGTTCTATGGATTAGGACCAATGCATAAAAAATAGGGCTGTTATCGATTACCGAATTATTAATCGATAATTTTGATTGAAGCTAAAATAAGAGTAATTACGTTATTAAGCTGAACATGTCAAGGGAAATATCACAAACAGGCAATTGTCATGTTTTCATATAAATATAAGTAGTTCAATTTATTGTTATTAAACTTTAACCATGTTATTTTTAATAAAGTAAAAATAATTTTAAATTTTTATTTTAATTTCCTTATAAAATAGCTAATTTTAAAGTTTACCTTTAAAAATCTTTTTTTTAAATGGAGAAGGTTGTACGTAAAAAAGCACAATATTATTAATTATTAATTATTTACTAAAAAATTTGTACAGGTATTCAAAGTATGTACCTAAGTTTTAATTGTTATTTTATCGATTAAAATAAAGTAAATCGACAATTTTTACCGATTATCGAGAAATTAATAAATAATTTCCGCAGCCCAAATAAAAAACATCGTGTGCCTAGGTGGGCAGAGTGACAAGATGCATGACGAGAGGAAGGGGTGTGTTGAAACAAATGTGAAAACACCTCAAAACGAATAACTATAAATAAATAAATATTTTTCCACATGTTAGTTTTTATTAAGAAGATACGAGGTATTTGTGAGTGTGTGTGTGTCGGGGAGGGGCAAAGCTTTATGACGTAATATCGAAAAAAAGTGTTGGGTCTAAGTTTTTTATTGATAACGTATGACGAGGGTTAGATAAAAATTATCAATATCGCGTGGCGTCATTTAAGGAGCCACCTTAAGTCTGAAGTGGTAACACCATGAGCTAAATCCCCCGGTTGACACCAACCCGAGCGTAGCCTCTGGTGCACCAATGAGCATGCCTACACCTTTAAAACAAATATATAGTAAGCAAAACGTTCATTGATTTTGTTATTATAATAAATAACTTTGAATTGAGGAAAACAATATTTTTTTTTTAAATCGTATGTTTGACATCTATTTTATAGTGTAATACACACCTAGTGTTTTGGTGAGTGTTATGGGGAAAAATAGGAGACAAAGAGGATGTAGGTACCTTTATAAAGTACAATCTGTCAACATGGAATAATTATTACATCGCAACTTTGATTAGGACGAAGATCAAGAGAAGTCTGTTGAGACAAGGGACCGTTTGTTGGCTGGCACATGATGGTATATTACAAAATCCAGACTAAGTTGCGACCACAGGACACCATGTGCTGGCTGTAAAGTTTACTTAACCAGAAGCCTTCAGTTTCGTCTGCAACAGCCAACCCCAGTAAGCAGTCGCGCCCAAATACATGCACTAAATCCCACTGGAGTGGCAGTACAGAGATTGGAAAACACTTTAAAAATAGCTGCAGTCACATTAAGTAACCCAACATGAAGAATTTTCCAGATGCAACCGCCAATGTCGATGAAGAAGTTGCAGCAACAGTGGGTTCTTCCATCAATCTGCGTCAGGTTATCCAGCAGAGAAGGAAAGCAATAGGTAACAACCCTCTGCCTCTGCTACATTTGGAGATCTGTTGATACCGGATTAACTGAGACAAACATCCGTTAGAGGGCGTGGAGATGTTATTTTTAGCATATACTATTTTTCTAACCTTGCATGATTCCGAACGTAGTGTGACGGTACATTCAAAATTTCACCAAAAATATTCTATCATGTTTACACTGTATATGGTTTGATAAAAACAAATGCTTAACTGCAGTTATGTTTTGCCCCCACATAAATAAAATGACTCATACTCATGAATTGGAAGTTTTAAAAAACATTGAAAACTTTACACATTCCAAGAAGTGTACATATTGACTATGAACTAGCTACCAAAGCTGCACTCAATGAATCATTTCCTATAAAGAATATCTACTGCTGTTACTTTTGCTTGAACCAATCGCTCTGGAGAAAGATTCATGAAAACATATTACAACGGTTGTTTTAGCAAGAGGATAAAGTTCAGATGACATTGAAAATGTCTCTGTTTTAACATTCACTATTTTGAACCCGTGCCGGGAATTAGTTATGCAACAACATGTGATCTCAAAAGTATTAGACCTATGTGTCAATCTATGTCAACATACAAACAGTAGTGAAGTATATGTAGTTCTAAGAGGAACAATTAATGGGATAACACAAAAAATGGTACAGGTATGACAAATATACATGGATATAAAATTGCAGCAAATGATCCTGAAAAATGTGGGAAGTTAAACCTAACAGTTATACACGCTGCTCACACATTTCTTTATTAAATGAGTGAATGTATTTTGGTTTTTTGTGCATTGGAATAAGTAGACTAATTGTTACAATGCATTTTTACCAATTGTTTATTTACTAATTTTTTAATATATTTTTTTAATATATATTTTTAGTTTATGCAGAACTCTTGGCTACTTCATTTTTAGCGTCATTGAGAATTATGGAAAATACTAAATTATACAGAGTAAATTGGTTATTAACGGATTAGTACTTCGCAACTACCTCTACGCCAAGTCACTGTTACGAGCATGTGTTAATGCTTAGCCGGGTTGTTTAGTTAAAATTTGTGAAATGAGCTAACTGCTCAAGGTAAATTTTTTTAAAAAAAATCTTATTTCCCTGTAAATAGCTTTAAGACACTTTTGTAGTTTAAAAACAAAATTGCACAAAAAATGCAAATAAAATGATACATGATTGTGCAAAATAAATGAATATTTTATTTTCAACAGAGATTAAAGTGTGTCCTATATTTCATATCAATCTAACACTGGAAAGTGCGTCAGAAAGACCTCGCAAGGTTTTACGCTCACACATAAAGAGTGTAAAGATAAAAGCTCAATCTAGTTTAATCTAAAAAAAAAAAATTACAAAAAAATGTAATATCAAGTTTTTAACCATAAATCCTGTATTAACGAAACATAATTATAAGGATGTTCATTATAATACGCTGGACACAACAATCCGAAACTATAAAATACTAGATAGACCTAGACTATATCTCGTAAAACATGTTCATTATAATGCGCAACGATCGATGCTGAATATATTTTTAGAGTATTATAAATATAATTCGCACCATATTGCGCAAATTGAACTTTGTTGACCGTAATACACACTATGCTATTCGAACTCAAAGCAAGGACTTTGAAATGGGACCCCATTAGAGGTACAATCGTTGAAACAACGGGACATCGTTGCCAAAATACTCATTGGCTGTGAGGCAGCGACAACTATTTTTATTCCAAGAATTGACTTAGCCCCTGCAAACACATATCTACATTTTCTTTTAAACAGACGACAGTTTCCAATTAATTTGCTTTCGCCCTTATTATCAACAAGTCTATTGGAAAAAACTCTAAATAAAGTCGGAATCTATTTGGCAGAACATGTCTTCACTCATTGACAAATGTACGTTGCCTTTTCACGCGTCCGTACTTCATCTGACATTGCCGTAAAATCTCTCAGCCAAAAGGACCGAGGTAGCTTAGTCAATGTTAATGATGCATGCTTCACAATAATGTCGTATTCATGGAAATTTTCGATACTTAGCAGTGAATTATATATACTGCTGTGCACACCAGGGGCAACCGCAGGCAACATGAACCTAAAGCAAAATGAGTGTCCACATTCCTTGTTATGCGAAACAAATTTTTCTACGAACACTAATTAATCGGCTTCCTTCCGTCTCGCGAGACGATGGGGCATCACCGTTGGGTTGGGTTGCATTTTCTCGGATGGCTGTGCTGTCCTATCGTTGAGTCTTTACCACAGTTTTTACACACGAGTTCTGTGATTCCAAGTTTTTTGGCCTTTTTATTAGCTCTTCTGTCTGCAGCCTCCTCCAAGCTTCGCTCCTCTAGTACCATGACGCCGATCGGTCTTCTGCCTTACACTCCAGTCACTTGTATGTATTCTGGCTGCTTTCATGTCCCTTTGACAGACATCTTTAAAACACAAGCGTGGACGACCTGTTTTCCTCTTTCCTGAAGCAAGTTCACCATATAGGAGGTCCTTCGGGATTCGGCCGGGGCTCATTATTTTGAAATGTCCTAGCCATCTCAGGCGCCTTTCACTAAGAATTGAGAACATGCTTTGGGTATTGGCACTCATAAGGACCTCACTATTAGGCACTTTGTCTTGCCATTTAATACCATGGATGCGACGCAGGTATCTCAAATGAAAGCTGTTAAGCTTGCGCTCTTGTGATGTATAAGTGGTCCATATCTCGCTCCCATATAGTAGTGTACTGATTGCACAGTTTCGATAGACGCACAGTGGGGTTTTCTCCGTTAGCTTGGTGTTTTGCCAGACCCGCTTATTAAGTTTAGCCATTGTTGCAGCTGCCTGGCCAATTCTGCTGTTTATTTCTTCTTCAATGGACAGTCTATTGGAGACCTTGGACCTCAAGTAGGTAAAGCTGTCCACAATTTCCAAGTTTTTAATATCGGTATTTATGGTAGGAGGAGGTCGAGTGTTTAGGGCCATGTTTGTCTTTTTCAAGCTGATTTGCAGACCACATTCTTTGCAGGGATTGGAGAAGCTTGACACGAGTTGTTCCAAACCAGATTATGTATGTGCTGTTAGTGCCGAATCATCCGCAAATAATAGCTCTCGAATTAGGACATCCGTCGTTTTGGTCATGGCTCAGAGGCAAGCAGTGTTGAAAAGTTCTCCATCAGCTCTGGTATGTAACCAGACTCCCTCAATGCTATCCTTGAATGCGTATTGAAGAAGTACAGAGAAGAATTTTGAAAAGAGAGTTGGTGCGAGTAAACAACCTTGTTTAACTCTGCTACTTACTGGGAAGGCCTCTTACTTAGCTCCATCGAACTGCACTGTGCCAAATATATTTTTATGGAGCTGTCTGATGATGGTAAGTAGGTGAGGGGGACAGCCCATTTTCGCCAGTATTTGTAATATCTCGTTGCGACTGACTAAGTCAAAGCCTTTTGTAAGGTCTACAAATGCAATTTATAATGGCATCTGCTGCTCTCTTCATTTTCCTGGAGCTGTCGTATCAAGAACACCATGTCTATGGTAGTCAGACAGGACCTAAAACCGCACTGAGATTTTGGATAGACTCGGGATGCTAGGCTCTGTAAACGTAACAGTATAACATGGACAAAGGCCTTTCCTACAATACTAAGGAGTGAAATGCCGCGATAATTATTGCAATCACTCCTATCACCATTATAAATAATATAATAGTCCAAGTCACTCACTCACTCACTGGATCTGGAACGCTGAGGAGCGATGTACGACAGTCTACAGCAGTTAGTTTAGTTGAAAAATCGTGTGTTGATGAGCGCTGTAAAAATATCTAATATGATGACGTCATTGTTTGGTGTGCATCGGTCCGCAAAATACAACCCCTATTATTAAATACTTTGCGTGCATTTCAGAAAGTTTAATATTTCGTATTTATCAAAACAGGACAAGTTAGTTGGGCTTTTGAAAAAGGTGGGTGCCGTAGGCGCCCTAAAACAAAGCGGCGCCGCAGGCGCCGTGGCGCCCCGGCACAACCTTGTTTTATATAGTGTCACTATATTTGCACGCTAATGCATTAAATCGAAACGCCATTATCAAGGTAAAGGTTAGTCTAACATGACATAACAAAACAGCGGACGTTTCGACAAAGAGCCTTTTTCAAAGGATATACAATGCACAAATAAAACGAATGTAAAAAATATAAAAATAAAGACTTAGCTTCTGTAAAATCCAAAGAATTGAAGAAAGTAAAATGGTCAGAGAACAGAGCGAGTTTATATAGGAAAGGAGAGAGTGAGTGGGGTAAAACGCCTAGGTAGTCAAAGCGAACACATTCATCCAATGTTGATCGAGTGTCCCATGATTTTGTATTAATATATTTTCAAGACTGACACTATCTGGTGTGTTTGTGCACGAGACAATTGTTGTGACTGCCAGGTCCTTGACGCCCATAATGTCGCGTCCATAAAAGTGTCGGGAGATGGAACACTGTTCGTCTTGTGTAATCGCTCGATTGTGTTCAGACATGCAGCACAAAAATGACCTCCCCGTCTCCCATAGGTATTTCAAAGGGCAGCGCTTACACACAATGTTGTAGACAACATTGCGGCTAGGGCAAGTAATGCCATCGTTAAATTTAAATATCTTGTCATTTTGTACAACAAAAGAACATGTCTTTCACCGAAGTCGACCGCATGGTAAATTGCCCAGGTGGTAGGGTGAAGTGTGGAGGCGAATGAGAACCAAATGATCGCATAGGTTCTTGTCCATCCTAAATACAATGGGGTTGGGGCGGAGAATATGTTGTTCGTCTCAGGGTCTGCAAGGAGGATGGCTCGGTTCTTCATGAATAGTTATTTCTTTTTATGTTGTATGGATGGTATGTGAAAACCAGCTTGCTCCTCTCATAGGTATCGCGGTAAAAAAGCGTCAGCACGAATGTAGCTGAAGTGCGGCTTCAGGATATTTCCTTTGTCTAAAAACTCAACCATTTCCTAAGCTTTTTCCAAAATGTCCTCCTGGGATTTATACAGTCTACAGAGTCGAAGAAGGGACGAGAAGAAGAGTAGAGGAGATAACAGTGGCTGTGGGGTTGAAGTAGGACGAAGTTAGAAGGCAGTTTTCAAAGAGTTACCGTGATGTTCAGGAAATTGACAGAGAGTTCAGAAATTTATTCTTCTTCTTCGTTCTCAATATTGAATATAGAGTTTTGCGTGCCACGAGTTTTGCGCCATTGGGGCCGTGGTCTCCGACTTCAGCCTGCTGTATTTTCTGGATTTGCTTCCATAGTCTTTGGTCAGCCAAGACCATCTGCAAGGCAGAATTTGTTTTTTTGATAAGTGATGCAGCGTTCACATGCCACGGCTAAGTGTTCCACGCATTACCCCGCCGCTTTTCACCCATTTGGAGATGGATGGGACTACGGGGAACAAGTCCTTGGCTTCCCATGGATTCGAACTCTTGACCATCGAAACGACAGTCGAGCGCGCTTGCCACTCGACCTCCACGGCCCCCTTCAGGATTTTAATAAGTGAACTTAATGGATGGATGTAAAGGGTCAACAAAGTGTCCAGTTAACTACCCTCCATCATCTATGTACATCTTTTAGAATTCGGAGAAGCGACCAGTGTATTCCTGTTGCACTCTGTGCTCGAAGTGGGCCATTAGCAAAAAAGCATAGCCTG
The DNA here is from genome assembly GCA_002072015.1 of Radix auricularia. Taxonomy (NCBI): domain Eukaryota; kingdom Metazoa; phylum Mollusca; class Gastropoda; family Lymnaeidae; genus Radix; species Radix auricularia. The sequence continues at coordinate 188,235 of MUZC01004476.1, read as the reverse complement.
GTCCCATTTTGGTCCCCATAGCGACCCCACTGAATTTGTCAAAGAACAGGCCAATAAAATCAAAAGCGTTGAGGGCTAGAACCAATTCCGTCAGCCGTTGTTGGTATATTAGGGTGAGGTTGTCTGTCGAAAAAATATTGCACAGCCAGAAGGCCATCGTTGTGGTGTATCTATATAAATAAAAGGGAAAGCCCTCACTGACTGATTGACTCACTCACTTATTCATCACTAATTCTCCAACTTCCCGTGTCGGTAGAAGAATGAAACTTTGGGAAATTGTTGGTTACTCTCCAAACGACGGAAATTAGCAAAAAATTATTTTATAAATCTTGCTCATGTGGGGATGGGGCCAAAAATTTTTTTTTTCCTAATTTAGGTTTTATAAAAATTGAAAATCCCAAATTTTCCTATTTCCCATATAGGTAGAAGAATGAAACTTTGCAAATTTGTCAAGTACATGCTACCAATTAAATTTGGACAAAAAAGAAATTAAATTTCTCACTCATTGGGGCGGGACCTTACAAACGGTTTTTTCCTTATATGAGCTGTATAAAAATTGAAAATCACTAACTCCCCTTTTTCCGGTAAAGGTAGAAGCATGAAACTTTAGATTTTTTTGAGTACTCGCTCCCGACAAAAATTGGAAAAACGGATGTTAAAATTTCCTCTCATAGGGGACCGGGTGCCCAAATATAGTTTTTCTTATATTAAAAACCGACTCATCACTAATTCTTCAACTTCCCATGTAGGTAGAAGCATATAGTTTCCTACTATATCACACTACTCTTTTTCCCGTCAATTCACAGGCTTTGTAACAAGTATGAAATAAAAGAGTAACTGCTTGACATGTAATTCGTCTACCAGTTGCAATCAAACATTTTTTAATAATTGTGTAGAAAAACTTTTCTCAATTTTTAATGTGATTTTTTTTGAAAACATTTGATGTTATCTATAGATGTATTAATCAAGGTATGTATGTATGTATGTATGTATGTGTGTGTATGTATGTGTGTGTGTGTGCGTGCGTGCGTGCGTGTGCGTGCGTGCGTGCGTGCTTGCGTGAGTGTGTGTGTGTGTGTGTGTGTGTGTGTGTGCTTGTCCGTTGTAACTGACTAAACCATTCATCCGATCATCATGAAAAATTTTAAGATTGTTGAGTACCCATCCTAAATAGTAACTGGCTACTTTTTTTTCTCAATCTTCCACTAAAGGGCGCCGGGGCCCTAAATGTGAATTTTCGCTTATATGAGCTATATTAAAATTAGTTTAAGCGCTATCTACTTTATAAATTAATGGATCTTAACAAAAATTGGTATTTAAATACTTAATAGCCAATATTAAAATTCTATAGGGAAGTCAACTCCTAATGGCAAATCCTTCGGGGCTAAGGGCCCAAAATACCTGTTTTCTTAAACGTTTAAGATTTTTTTCCCTATTCCATTATTAAAGTCCTTGACAAATAATGATACATGAATCCATTACTATCCATCTTAAAATAAACAGTTGTTTTGAGCTTTATATCTTGCACTGAATGGGTCCCTGGGGCCCTTAATGTCGTTTTCTGCCTATATGAGCTATATAAAAATTAGTTTAAGCGATAGCTACTTGCTACATTGATGGATCTTAACCAAACTTGGTTTATAAATATTTGATAGTCAATATTAAAATATTATAGGGCACTAAACTCCTAATAGCAACTTATTCAGGGTTGTGGGCCCAAAATACCTGTTTAAGTAAACATTAAAGATTTTATCCCTTAATTTAATTATTTCAGTTCTTGACAAATAATGATACATGCATCTATTACTATCCATATTGAAATGAACAGGTGTTTTGAATTTTATATCTTGCCCTGAATGGGCCCCTGGGGCCCTTAATTTCATTTTTTTTCTTATATGAGCTATGTATAAATTAGTTTATGCGTTTGTTACTGAGTAAATGAATGGATCTTAACCAAACTTTGTATACAAAAACTATGTAGCCCATATTAACATAATAATGGGCATTGAACTTCTAATGTTCATTTTTTCGGGGTCAGGAGGCCCCAAATGTCTTTTTTTGTAAATTTTAAAGATATTTTTCACATTAATTTTTTAACGATCTCGATAAATATATTCATAATGAAACGGAATTAAAATGAACAGATTTTTAAAATTTACATCTTGCACTGAATGTGGCCGGGGGCCCCTAAATATGTTTTCCCTTCTATATCTTTCTCTATATTGTGTGTGTGTGAGTGTATGTCATTTATAGCTGACTAAACCATGTATCCAATCGTCATGAAAATTTTTGAGACCGTTGAGTACCCTTCCTGAATGGTAACTGGCTACTTTTTTTTCTCCATTTAATACTAAAGGGGCACGGGAGGCCCATAATGTCATTTTTGCTAATATGAGCTACATAAACATTAGTTTAAGCGCTAACTACTTGCTATTATTATGGATCTTAACCAACTTTTGTATTAAAAATACTTGATAGCCAATATTAAAATACTATAAGGTCCTGAATTTTTAATGACCATTTCTTCTGGGCTGAGGGTGCCAAATGTTTTTTCTTAAGGGCGGGGTGGTTAATGTTTAAGAGATTTTGTCCATTCAATTTTTAATTAACGACAAATATATCCATTATCATGCAAATTGAAATAAACATATGTTTTCAAATTTAAATCTGGCACTGAATGGGCCCCATCATGTCTTTTTTTCGTTAATTATTTTTCTGCGTTAGGTTTTGTGTAAAAGAATTGATCCTAACCAAAATTCGTTAACAAAATCTTGGTAGCCCATATTAAAATGCTATAGGGCACTAAACTTCTAATGTAATGTCTGTTTTAAGTATATGCTTAAGAAATTTTCCTCATTCAATTTAAATAATCTAGAGGAATATATGTGAATGATGAAACTGAATTAAAAAGAACAGATTTTTTAAATTGACATCTTGCGCAGACTGAGCACAGAGGCCCCTAAATGTCGTTTTTTTCCCCTTTACATTACCTGTACAAATATTAGTGTAAGCTTAAGTTACTAAGAAATTAACGGATCTTGCCAATCTTAGTACATAAAAACTTAAAAGTCTATAAATAATCTCTATATTGAACTGAACTCTTAATGTCCATTCCCTCGGGGCAGGCGTACCGAAATGTTTTTGTAATGTGCGTTACTAATTTAATTCCCAAATCAATTTTACATGATATTGAGAAACAAAGCTTGGCTTGAGTACAATGGCGATACAAAAATAATAAAGTCTCACTTATTTTAGATTCCGGCCCTTTAATTTCGTTTTGTCTTTTTTTTCCGGGCTTTTTATTATTAATTTATTTATCTATTTGCAAAGAAACTTTTTTTTTGCACACTTCCGTGTAGGTTTTTTGCATAGTAGTTTTTAAAACATATCACACTTGGATTCTTAAATAATCTTTTTTAATGAGATCGTTTTGAGCTTTATATCTTGCCGTGAATGGGCCTTGGGGCCCATAATGTCGTTTTTTTTTCTTATAAAAATTCAAGCGTCTATAAATAGGGAACTGAACACTTTATGTTCATTCCTTCGGGTAGGCGGCCCCAAATAGATTTGTAATGCACGTTAATAATTTAATTCCCCAATCAATTTTACACAATATTGAGAAACATAGCTGGAGTACAAATTATCACTTATTTTAGAGCCAAGCCTTTTACTGTTGTTTTTTTCTCTCCTTTTTCAGCTTTTAAAATATTTTATGTATCCATTTGCTATGAAACTGACTTTTTTTTTTTACACCTCCGTTTAGGTTTCTGGCATAATAGTTTTTAAAACATATCACTCCTCAGATTTCTTAAATTGTCATTTTTACTGAGATCGTTGCACCGCACGACCGGGTCTACTAGTATGTATCTCTCTCTCTCTCTCTCTCTCTCTCTCTCTCTCTCTCTGTCTCTCTCTCTCTTTCTATATATATATATATATATAATAAAAATTATTTTCCTAAATTACAATATTTTGGTTAACAATGATAAATTTTATAAAATATTTAGACATTTATTTCTTTAGCCATTTCTATTCTTTAATCAGTCTTGTTTTATGGACTATTATTTTAAACGAAGATATATTGTCAACAATTTCTGTAGTCTTTTGTTTATCAGTAACTAACTAGAAATTTGACATTGATTTAAAAATTAAAAATTTAAATTATGATTTGTAGAATTAGGGAAATAAAAGTTTCCGTAGCAATTATTTCTCCATGTCATTTAAAATCTACAATAATTTTACATTTAAAATCCTAAGCACAAAATATCATGTTGTCCTTAACTATGGCTTAAAATTTTTCCTATAGAAGACATAAAAAAAGAGCATGTGGAGCATAAACAATAATCCTTCAACTTGAATACAAAAAACAATACGGAACAAAAAAAGAAAGTATGAAAAATGGAACTAACTAAAGGTGATGAAGATAACAAACAGAGCAAGATGAAGCTATAGGGTAAAAATACAGAATGAAGACAAGGGACGAACACTAAATATATAAAAATATATAATGAAGACAGATTAGTCTATAACAATTAGTATAGTAAGATACATTCAAACTTATTTTTCTGTAGTGACGATTTACTCCACAGTATTTTATTGAACGAATAAATCTTACAAGTCAAGACGTGATTTGATTTTTTTACTGTGTTTATTGTCGCTTGGCTACAAGACACAGATACAATTAAGAGATTTTTAAAGAAAATCAATAGCAGAAGGAAACACGTTCATAGTAGATTCGATTTTCCATTTAAGAATCATTTCTTCAACTGACACTTGACTATTATATTTCTCTTTACCGATTTTGAATGTGTGCTATATGGGTTCAATGATCATGAATAAAGATGTTATTGTTTGCGATATTCTATAAAAAAAGAAATACACACGAAGACCTCAAAATAAAATGGAAAAAAAAATATGTGTATCAACTCTGTTGATTCTCAAAATATTCTGAACCTGATTACCAACTATTTTCCAATAGCTAAAATAAAAAAAATATAGTTTTCAAGAAAAAAATGGTTCTAAATATATTTCTTGTCTCGTTTCATTTTATTTCTTTGAGCTTAAAATATGTTCGGAAAATAAATATAAACAAACATTCTACACATTTTTTCGATAATTTATTTTTTTATAAATTATCCTTCCACAAAATCTATGAATTTTTAGTTTTAAATTGGTGATTGGAGATTTTATAGCATACTCATCTGTTTATTAAAATTTACTAGCAGACCCAGTCGTGCGTTGCAAAGATCTCAGTAAAAATGACTATATTTGAATCTAATGAGTGATAATTTTGTAAAACAATTATGTCAGAAACATAAACGGAAGTTTGCAAAAAGTCAAAGTTTCCTGGCAAATAGATAAATAAATTTAAAATTTAAAATCTTAAAAAAGAAGGAAAAACGACATTAATTGTCGGGCTCTTAAATTAATAATAATTTAATTTTTTTATTGACATTGTCCTCAAGGTATGTTTCTAAATATCATGTAAATTGGGGACTTTAATTATTAACGTGAATAACGAATATATTTGGGGACTCCTGCCCCGAGAAAGGGGACATAAAGTGTTCAGTTCCCTATAGTAATTATTTTTAGACTCTTGAATTTTTATGTACTAAGATTGGCAAGATCCATTATATTTTTAGTAACTGATGCTAACAATAATTTGTATAAGGTAATATAAGAAGAAAAGAAACGGCATTTATGGGCCCCTGTGCTCATTCAGCCCAAGATGTCAAATTCAAATAGCAGTTCTTTTTAAAACGGTTTCATCATGAATATATTCCCCTAGATAGTTCAAAATTGAATGGTGAAAATATTTTAAGCATGTACCAGAAACAGACATTCGGGGCCCCAGCCCAGAAGGAAGTGACATTTGAATTTTAATGCCTTATAGCATTTTAATTTGGGGTACCAAGATTTTGTTAACAAATTTTGGTTAAGATCAATTATTTTAGGTAAAAATTGCTTAAATAAATGTATGCGTTAAGTTTTACATAAAATAATTGATCTTAACCAAAATTTGTTAACATTTGTTTTGCTTAAATAAATGTATGCGTTAAAACAATGACATGATAAGGCCAATTCAATGCAAGATGTAAAGTTGAAATCACCTGTTTATTTAAATTTGCATGATAATGGATATATTTGTCATTATTTGTAAATATCGTTAACAAAGTAAAAAAAGTGATAACATTTTTTAAGGATCCATACAAGATCTAGTAGAATGTAGGTGTTGCGTTCAATAGCTGCAGTATTACAATAAAGTCAATCCAGACATCCAGTACTTCCAATCTCAGGCTTATTCCACACAAGTCTCTTTTCTCGTGAATGTCACAACATTCGAGCCACCTCAATAAAATGTATGACACTCGCCTAGTACTACACCGTCCTATCGTATGCCACACAGTACACACTGACCTCTACTCGACTCCGTCGCACCGTCCGTCTAACCCTATATATATCCCTGAACAAACTCTGCAAGTCATTGCATGTGAACACTAAATACTGTTTACCTGAACACCGCTCACAACATTTTCACAACAATTTTACAGAAAATTCAGTCAGTGATTCTCATACCTTCACAGTAGCACAGGACCTTGTTGATTTATGATATAAGAAATATACCAAAAATACATGCATAAATCAACTATGACCCGCTTAAATCGCACCCTCAAATTTCTCCTTTAGATTTTGTTTCAAAATGATTGGTCTTAAAATGAGAATACGCCGTACTTCCTAGTAAAAAAATTTTTCCCATTACTTAATTTGTAAGTTGTCTATAACAGAATCAATATTTTGTTTTTTAAAAAAAGGTTAGCAATTCATCGTCCTAATGCAACTTGCTGGGATTTTATAACACTATGAATATCGATTAAAAATAATGTATCCTATCTCGAAGGATCGTAGTTAATTTATTACAATCCTCGTTTGGATAACTGATGCTATAAGGTTTTTTAAAATTAAATAAGTCAATGAAAGGACTGCTCAGATGCCAAACGTTGGTGCAGAATTTTAAAAATCACCGTGCATACAGAATCTCTGTTATTCCTTTGGTTTTAAGCTACATAAACTGGTTACATATTATTTTGTTTTAATCATGTGTTTAAGTTGACATTAATTCTAAGTATTGCGCTTCAGAATAGTAGTATGTAAATTGTTAATGAATCAAACAGAAAGAAACAAATCCAATCGATTGTACTCACTATAAAAATTTTCAGTTTTACCATTTTTATTAAAGCACAGGTGACAGCGAATATTTTAAAAATTATTTTTTTTTAAAAATACCACCTCAATTATTTCATTTTCGGGAAATAAATGTATTAAAAATGAAAAAAAAAAGTTTTTAAGATGCTTAATAAAAGTCCTACTTACCATTTATAGAATTCTGAACATAATTATTATCTTTAAAATTAATAAATTGTTATGAAAGCCTAAAATATAAATGAAGACTTACGATATTTTTTAATTGACCTTTATATACGAAATTATTGGAGTGAATCAATACAATTTTTTGTTTTTACCTTTTTATTTGCGAAATTGATAAAAAAAATATTTGAAAATTAAGGAAGTGTTACATAATTCCATTATCTGCCATCTATCTATTTATTCGCATTGATGCAGTCAATGTCAGATACAGTTGTTATTTTTAAATTTATTTTAGAACTTATATAATAGCTTTTAAGAATTGATGCATAAGGGATCAGTTTAGCATTTTTGAATTAAAACTATGGAGGTCTGTTGTCGTTTTTTGTTTTTATGAATTCAAGAATAACCTGAAATTTTTCAGTTTAAAATCTTTAAAGGTCAATATTTTTCTCAAAGTTGGATTAGACTTTAGACCATACGAAAAGAGTAATGTTTCTTTATTGTTAAAATTAAATATAAAGGTTTCCATCTAGATTGTATTTAAAAACATAATGTGTCATTTAAACATGTTTATATCTTTTTATCTTTAAACAGTCACATTTACCTCATTGGATATGTTTAGATGGATTCAACACTGTAAAACTATAGATTTAAGAATTCAACGCATAGGATTCTGTGTAATAACCACTTATATTCAATATTTTTTAAATACGTTGCATTTTTCTGCATTTTTAAAGATTACCCGTACTTGCAACTTATCAAAGGTAGAGCAGATGTTTACTTGTTTAAACCTTTAAAGATGTCCCCAGATAAAACTCCCTGTCTGTATACAAAACATTTGCTTTCTTAAGATGGAATGTGTGTATCACAGGTTTAACTTTGTCAACATTTTCAAAAATAATTTTTAACACCGATTTCAATGTACTTTGAAAGAAAATAATACGTTAAATTAATAAACCTTGTTTAGTAAGATGAATTAGGAATGATCGTGACATTGTTTTGTTGTTTAAAAGTGTTATATTTAGCATCTAAAAATTTTATGTTTGAATTTAAATTCAGCTTTATATACATTATCCCGATAGGAATTAGTGTGGACTTTGCTTAAATATATAGCTATAGAGGTCCTCTATGAAATCCCGCAAGTGAATGATATCCTGGGCCAACACGCATCAGCCCACGATGTTATTCGTTGCCAGAAGTTTGCATTGAATAGTGAATGGCTATAATTGCAAATCAACGGTTTAATTAAATCTTTAAATAATTTAAGCTCTCATTTTTCTCTAATATGAATATGTTTTTTCTAATCAAATGTTTTTTAAATAAAAGACTCTAAATTGTAAGAGTTTAAAAAATATTTAAGATTTTGTTATCTCATAATTTAACCTTACACTCTTATTTTTTTCATCCTATATATATATATACCTATATATCTATTTTTATAATTCTCCTCCTTCTTCAATGATGCCGGACACCAAGCAAGCTGCCCTCTAGCCCCACCGACAATTCAGCTGGCAAGAAAAGCTAGTGCAGAGGGAGGAGTTTCATCGAGACCAAGCCAAAAATGCGTTAAATTGAGGTCAATTACTTTGTTCTTTCAGAACACATGAATAGAACGTATTTCGTAAAGTAGTGGTTGTTACATTTCCCTAACACGCCGAAAGTCGAAGATTCAAATCCCAGCTAAGACACTACTTTTTGAAATTGTTTAAATGTTTGTTTTTATGCCCGTTCAATTCCCTATTTCTTTTTGAATACGACTTCGCATCACAGCTTCAATATATATTTTTTTTGCCATTGGCATAATAACTTGGTGCTCTCCATTTTGTTCAGTGACATAAAAGTATTAACAAGTTGTCCTCAAAAATTAATTTCATAAAAAGAATAGTTTAGGTGCCCTCTGTCGCTCTCCAGGCATGCGGAACTTTGTGTACCCGCACCATTGCGTACCTCATCGCTCCTGTATTCTCATTCGATTTGGTATCTCTTAAAGTCGTCTGAGCCACGTTAAATTGCCGATGTTTTCTTCGTTTTCAGATGTTTTTGTTTGCTAACAGGGCCAAATGTTCAAAAAATATGTCTTCCAAAATCTTTTTTGAGTCATGGACAATTGTATGTTGCTCTCTCCAGAGTTCCTACTTTTCATTCACTCACAGTCGTTTGCCAAAATCCATCTCATTAGGACAACTGTATTTTTCAGGAAGTCTTCACCTGTCACTAAATCAATAGCGGCATATGCCATGACGCTCATACCATGTCAATACAACAACACAACACGTCTCTCAGAGTTAGTGTTTCTCATGTAGTTTAAATAACATAAACCAAAAAATAAATACAAGTAATAACTTTTTTTTTTTAAAATTCACAAGCAAATATAGGCCGAAACAAAAATTATAACATTTTAAGTTATGAATACAAAATAATTTATTGATTTTAAAATTTCACATTACAATGTTGCTAGAAGGTGTAGCTAAATTTAGAAGACGTGCAAGAAAACACGTGTTTTCTGGAACTAAATGTTGTACTTACGATCTTGTTTCAGGAAGAGTAAACTTTTTACGTAAATTTTCTTTTTTGCCGAGGAAATGTTTTATGATAAGTTGATATTGCAATGTGATATTCATTTTAAAGCCGCGGCTCTGGTATTATAATTTATATGATTTCATCCAATTTGTATTGCCTTGAAAGTATAACCTTATGTAGGAAATTCGACGAATAATAAAAAATACGGATTTCCTTTCCAGATTTCAAGCAAAAATCTTTTATTTGTTATTTGAGAAAAAGAAAAATATATTTGTTGCGCTACTCTTGGTGTCAAATGGTAAAGTAAAATATAAATATTTAACTTCCTCTACCCAACCCCCATGCTTATAGCAATCAAGCGCTCTTAAAAATAGTAGTCCAAAGTATTACAATTCATCTATCATAAGACAGATTTTGATACTAAATAAATCAGGCGTTGCTCTCTTTTTAAGTTTGGAGCTTTAAACCAGTTCAATCTTGTTTCAGTGTAATTAAGTTTTTAGGGCGTCCTTCTTCAGGAAATGACACGTTAGTGATTTGGCGGTAAAGAATATCTCCTTACTATAAATTAACTTCAAGGCACATTTAAAATCATTCCAACAACATTGAACTGGTGAAGTTTCAATCACTCGGTACGTTGACATTTTTTTTTTTACTTTTCTTTAAAAATTATTGACTTGCATTATGTTAGTTTCAGAATTATCTCATTTAACCCAAGCAGTTTATCGTAATTTTGTTGAATATAATATTTATTTTAAGATTTTCTTTTTGTGCCTTGAAAGTACGTGGCCTTCATAAAAATTCTCTCAAATGAAACTATAAACATCTTTAATAAACTTAAAGATGTGTAATAGATTATCATCGCAAAAATCTTCGTTAACAGGGTAAGACCCTACAGCTTGAATTCTCAACATTTATATGTAACGTATTTACTATATAAATAAATATATATATATATATTAGGGCTGTTAACGATTAATTTAAATTTATTCATAACGATTTGATAACAAACAGATTAATAAATCGTTAGTTTCGATTAGGGACTAAAATTAAATTTTATGATGTCACAAGTAGCACTTATTAAACGTTCTTGTTGAAAATCTAAAAAGCACTAGAGTGTCTTCATTATAAATCATTGTTTAAGCTATTACGAGAAAAAGACAAGTGTGTTGACATTATTTGGTGATGAGCGGGTCAAGATGACAATATAACCAGCCTAATTAAACCATAGTTCACCTGGAACTGAGGAATCTGGTAAGAAGAAAACGGTCTGGACAAGGAATTACATTTTCTGATATGGGTGTTCATGAAAGTTTCATCAATTGTAGAGGGCTAATGGATTCAGCATTTTGCATCTCCGTTTCATTATGGATAACATAGTTAATCAGAAGAGCTGTCGGCATTTTCTGTCTCTTAGTAAGATTCCATTACTACCATTATCTTAATATACTTTTCAGTAGGTTTGATAAGAAAGCAACATTTCAGAACAATGGTAGGCAGACTTTAGTAACAGCATTTTGAACATTTCGATCAGTCAATGGTTTGGAACCTTAATGTTCCTGTTCCTGTCTGGGCATGTATTATATAATTTTTTTATCGGCCATTATTTATATATATGTATAAAATATATTACATTTTGACTTCGAATTATCTGTTAGTGATATGTCGATTAACCGTTAAAAATAATAAAAGCGTTAAAACATTTTAACCAAGTTATTAATTGTTAATTACCGCATCATTGTGTGTGTGTTGGTCTCCGACGCATTGTTGGTCTCGAAACATATGCACCCTAACCCTCCACTACCGAGCTTGCAAACTGTAGACTGTGAAACTTAGTCAGTTTATGGTTGGTAAGCAAAGAACGTGGGCAAGGGCTGGGGTCATCGAAACATACAATAATTTATGAATTCACTACCGTTGTTCTTTCACATAATGACATGTATTTCTTAGTGTAGTTGCTATTACATCCGCCTAACATGGTTAAGGTCCGGGGTCAAACCCTAGGTACACAAATATTATTTTATTTTTAAAATGTTTATGTTTTTCCTTGCCTTTCCCCATTTTGTTAACAGGAAATCACAACAAAACAGTAAATTTTGTTTATTCCAAAGGCATTCATGATTTATATTAGCATATAAACCGTACGTTTTTGTTTACAAAGTAATTGATGGCTGAAAATATATCGTTTAACTTACACAAATTTAATTATTTAATTTCGTGTTTATGAAGTCATTAAAAAAGGCATGTGTATATATATATATATATTAGCGCTGTTGTCGATTAAATTGAATTTAATCGCTAACTTTTGAAAAATTACCGAATAATTAATCGATAATTTTGTTAAGCTAAAAATAAAGATGTATGACGTCATTAAATTGAAAATTTCAAGGGAAGTAAAAAAACGGGCAATTCGCATTGGCATTATCTTAGATATACAGACGCCCCTTCTATGCAGAAGATAATTGCGTCCTCAGACAATGAGAGATGATCTGTTGGCTAGTGATGCAGCGGTCACAGGCCACGGCTATAGGGGTTCCACGCATTACTCCAGCCGCCTAACTACGGTCTAGTTAGGTACCCAATCGGAGCTGGGTGACTCGGGGACTCCTCAGGCCCCGAGAACAAATCCTCACCTTTGTGTGTATTCGAACTCGTGACCATCAGTATGACAGTCGAGAGCGCTACCTCTCTACCACCACGCATTATGTTTTTTTAAAACAGTTAACACTGAAAACAAGTTAAATAACGTATTCAAGTTTAGGCACTTGAATGAAAAATTCAAATTAATTTTATAAATAATAAGTAATACAGCTGTATAGAAATTGTTTGATGATTAGTAAAAACATAAATATCATCTTTTTATCCCAAGTGGTTGAAAAGCTATGATTTTTTTAAGACCTCATATTTCTTTTTTCACTATTTCGTTTTCCTTCACATTTTGAGCCCTTTTATTGCATTTTTTAAAATGCTCATAACCTAAGTATTTAATTAAATTAAATTTAAAGCACGTACTATTATTAGGGGATATATTTAAAAATAAGTAGAATCTAGTTCAATATAATGTCAATGAATTTAAATTTTGTTATTGTTAAATAGTTAAAAACAATGTTTTTTTTTTTGTCCTTATAAAAAAGGTTATTTCAAAGTATACTCTTTCTAAACTCCCTTAATGGAGAAGTTTGTACGTAAAAAATAATGATGAAATAAAAACCATTATTAATTTTTTTTTTTTTTAAATTCTATTTTTAATCACGATTTTATCGATTAAAATAATTTTAATCGATAAAATAATTTACCGATTAATCGAGAAATTAATCGGTAATTTCCGCTGCCCTAATATATATATATATATATATATATATATATAAATTAGGGCTGTTATCAATTAAATTTAATTGATAACTTTTGAAAAATTACCGATTAATTAATCGATAATTTTGTTAAGCTAAAAATAAAGATGTATGACGTCATTAAACTGAAAATTTCAAGTGACGAAATAAAAAACGGGCAATTTGTATTTTATTAAGTTTTTTTTTAAACACTTAGCACTGAAAACGAGTTAAATAACGTATTAAAGTTGAGGCACTTGAATGAAATTTTCAAATTAATTTTAAAAATATAAAAGTAATACAGCTGTATAGAAATTGTTTGATGATTATTAAAAACATAAAGATCATCTGTTTATCCCAAGTGGTTCGAAAGCTATGATTTTTTTTATAAGACCTCATAATCTCTTTTTTCACTATTTCGTTTTCCTTCATATTTTGTGCCCTTTTATATACCATTTTTTAAAATAGCCCTAACCTAAGTATTTAATTTAATTAAATTTAAAACACGTACCATTTTTAGGGATATATTTAAAAATAAGTAGAACCTAGTTCCATATAATGTCAATGAATTTAATATTTGTTATTAACGGAAAAGTTTGTACGTAAAAAATATTGATAAAATAAACACTATTATTAATTATTTATGTATATACTAGCAGACCCTGTCGTGCGTTGCAACGATCTCAGTAAAAATGACTATTTAAGAATCCAATAAGTATTATGTTTTAAAAATAATTATTCCAGAAACAGACACAGAAGTTTGAAAAAAGTCAAAGTTTCATAGCAAATGGATAAATAAAATAGTAATTTAAAGGCTTAAAAAAGAAAAAAAACGACATTAAAGGGCCAGGCTCTAAAATAAGTGATAATTTGTATTCAAGCTATGTTTCTCAATATCGTGTAAAATTGATTGGGGAATTAAATTATTAACGTGCATTGCCAAAAACCTACACTAAATTGTGCAAAAAAAAGTCCAAGTTTCCTAGCAAATAGATACATAAATTAATAATAAAAAGCTTTGAAAAAAAAAAGAAATTAAGGGGCTGAGCTTTAAAATAAGTGATAATTTATTATTTTTATCGTCATTGTATTCAAGCTTTGTTTCTCAATATCGTGTAAAATTGATTGGGGAATTAAATTGTTAACGCGCATTACAAAAACTTTTGGGTACGCCTGCCCCGAGGGAATGGACATTAAGAGTTCAGTTTCTTATATAAATTATGTATAGACTCTTGAGTTTTTATGTACTAAGATTGGCAAGATCCGTTATTTTCTTAGTAACTTAAGCTAACACTAATTTTGTAAAAGTAATATAAAGGAAAAAACGACATTTAGGGGCATCTGTGCCCATTCTGCGCAAGATGTCAATTTCAAAAAGCTGTTCGTTTTAATTCAGTTTCATCATTGATATATTTCTCTAGATTGTTAAAAACTGAATGGGGAAAATATCTTAAGCACATACCAAAAACAGACATTCGTGGCCCCCGGCCCAAAAGTAAATAACATTAGAAGTTTAGTGCAATGTAGCATTTTATTATGGGATACCAATATTTTGTTAACAAATGTTGGTTAAGATCAATTCTTTTACACAAAACCTAACGTATAAACTTAATTAAAGAAAAAATGACACGATGTAAAGTTAAAAACACCTGTTCATTTCAATTTGCATGATAATGGATATATTTGTCATTATTTATTGTCAAGATCTTTAATTAAAAATTGAATGGACAAAATGTCTTAAACATTAACTACCCCTCCCCTAAAAAAAAGACAATTGGCACCCCCAGCCCCGAAGAATTAATCATTAAAAATTCAGGACCTATAGTATTTTAATAGAGGCTATTAAGTTTTTTTAATACAAAAATTGGTTAAGATCAATCAATTTACCAAGTAGCTATCGGTCAATGTATTTTTATATAACGCATATAAGCAAAAGTTGACATTATGGACCATCGGCGCCCCATGTGTGTTTAATTGACGAAGAAAGTTACCTGTTAACTTCCTGGAAGTGAACGCAAAAGTCTCCAAAACGTTCATTACGATCGAATACATGGTTTAGTCAGCAATAAAAGACATGCACACACACACACATTCACATATTTATAGATATAGGGGGAAAGCACATTTAGGGGCCCTCAGCCACATTCGGTGCAAGATTTCAAGTCCAAAATCTGTTCATTTTATTTCAGTTTCACATCATGGATATATTTCCCGAGATCGTTAAAAAGTGAATGGAAAAAATATCTTAATCATTTACAAAAAAGACATATGGGGCCCCTGGCTCCCCAAAAAATGACATTAGAAGTTCACTGCATTTAAGTAACTTTATATGGGCTTCCACATTTTTGTATAAAGAGTTTGGTTAAGATCCACTCATTTACTCAGTAGGTAATGTATTCACTAATTTTATATTGCTCATAAAAGCAAAAAAAACGCTATTAAGGGCCCCTGGGCCCATTCAAGGTAAGATGTCAATTTCAAATCTTCTGTTCATTTGAATATGGATACAAATGGATAAGTTTATCATTATTTGTCTAAACCCTTAATAATTAAATTGGGGCATAAAATGTCAAACGTTTACAAAAACAGATATTTTGGCCCCCCCCCACAGCCCAAAGGAGCTACCATAAGAAGTTAATGGTCATATGGTATTTTAATATTGGCAATCAAAAATATAGTTGCAAAATTTGATTAAGATTCATTAATTTTTCATCTAGATAGCGCTTAAACTAATTTTTATATAGCTCATATAAGCAAAAAATGACGTTGTGGGCCCCCGGCGCCCTTTTAGTGTTAAATGGAGAAAAACATAGTCAGTTACCATTCTGGAAAGGGTGTTCAACGGTCTGAAAAATGTTCATAACGATTGAATACATGGGTTAGTCAGCTATAAAGGACATACACTCTCACACACACATTTATATAGTAATAGAAATAGAAGGGAAAACATATTTAGGGGCCCCCGGCCACATTCAGTGCAAGATGTCAATTTCAAAAATCTATTCATTTTAATTCCGTTTCATTATGGATATATTTATTGAGATCGTTAAAAAATGAATGGGAAAAATATCTTTAAATTTTTCGAAAAAGACATGTGGGACCCCCCGGCCCCGATGAAATGGACATTAGAAGTTCATTGGCCTTAGTTATGTTAATATGGGCTACAGAGTTTTGTATACAAAGTTTGGTTAAGATCCATTTATTTACTCGGTAACAAACGCATAAACTAATTTTACATAGCCCATAAAAGAAACAAAATAAAAACGACATTAAGGGCCCAGGGGTCCATTCAGGGCAAGATATCAAGTTCAATACCTCTTTTCATTTCAATATGGATAATAGTAGGTACATTTATCATTATTTGTCAAGAACTTTAATAATTATATGGAGGGATACAATCTCAAACGTTTACAAAAACCGGTATTTTGGGCCACCAACCCTGAATGAGTTGCCATTAGGCGTTTAGTGCCATATAATATTTTAATATTTACTATCAAGTATTTATAAACCAAGTTTGGTTAAGAGCCATCAATTTAGCAAGTAGCTATCGCTTAAACTAATTTTTATAAAGCTCATATATGCAAAAAACTACATTAAGGGCCCCAAGGCCCATTCAGAACAAGATATGAAGCGCAAAAGAACTTTTTATTTTAAGATGGATATTAATAGTTACATTTATAATTATTTGTCAAGACCTTTAATAATTTAATAGTGAAAAAAATCTTAAACATTTACGAAAACAGGTATTTTGGGCCCCCAGCCCCAATAGCGCGGTCCTTATGAGATGACTTACCTATGGTATTTTAATTTTGGCTATAAAGAATATAATTACAAAATTTGTTTAAGATCCATCCATTTTTCAAGTAGATAGCGCTTAAACTAATTTTTATAAAACTTATATAAGCAAAAATTCACATTTAGGGCCCCCGGCACCCCTTTAGTGTTAGATTGAGAAAAAAAAGTAGCCAGTTACCATTCTGGAAGGGTACTCAACAATCTAAAAAAATTCATGACGATCGGATGAATGGTTTAGTCAGTTACAACGGACAAGCACACACACACACACACACACACACACACACACACACATACAGACATACTTTGATTTTTATATATATAGATATATATGTATGAATGTATTTCCTCTTCTCTTCTTCTTCTTCTTCGTTCTCAATATTGAATATTGAGTTTTGCGTGCCACGAGTTTTGCGCTAATTGGCCCGTTGTCTCCGACTTCAGCCTGCTGTATTTTCTGGATTTGCTTCCATAGCCTTTGGTCAGCCAAGACCATCTGCAAGGCAGTCGTTGTTTTTTGGCAAGTGATGAAGCGTTCACATGCCACGGCTAAAGGTTCCACGCATTACCTCGCCGCTTTTCCCCCATTTGGAGCTGGGTGGGATTTGGGGACGACATAGGCCCCGGGAGCAAGTCCTTGGCTTCCCATGGATTCGAACTCGTGACCATCGGATCGGCAGTCGAGCGCGCTTGCCACTCGGCTCATATGGAAGCGACCATATGGGTGTCAAGGACTTGGCAGTCACAGCTATTGTCTCGTGCACAAACACACCCACGCGGGTCCAGCTTGAAAACAGATTAATAGAAAATCACGGTACACTCGCCCCACATTGGATGAATGTGGTGTTTTCTTTGACTACCTAGTCGTTTGCCCCGCCAACTCACTGCTTTCCTATATAAATTCGCTCTGTCATCTCTCAGTTTCACTTTCTTGGATACTTTGGATTTCACCGCAGCTAAGTTTCTTAATTTTATTATTTTATTTTTATTTTCGTTTTATTTGTGTATTGTATGTTCGTTGAAAAAGGCGTTTTGCCGAAACGTTCGCTGTTTTGTTACATCCGGTAAGGCTAAGCCTTACCTTTTTTACGTCTTTTACATTTAATTTTTTTAAGCCTGATTGCAGTCCTACCCCTCATTTCATTCTCGACTCTGGTCTAATAACTTCATGTTTCCATTGTGCTCAGTGACAGAAAAGTAGTCACACACTCTCCTCAAGAATTACTTTAATAAAATGATTAATTTAGGCACTCTCCCTCGATCACCAGGTATGCGAAACTGTGTGTACCCGCTGCATTGTGTCACTCATCGTTTCAATGTTCTCAGTCACTTTGTTATCTTCTTCAGTTGTCTGAGACACGTTGCTATTCCATCGTTCTCTGCGAATCCGGCTTGTTTGGTTTGCTAAAAGAATCAAACTTTCAAAAACAAATGTCTGTATCTTCCAAAACCTGTTTCGATCTTTTCATTAATTCACAATCGCCTGCCAAAACGTACCTTATTTCGACAACAGTGTTTTTCAGAAAGTTTCCACTCGTCAGTAAATCATTAGCGTTGTATGCTTCGAAGCGGGTCGGCTAGCACACACACAAACACACACACACACATACACGCACACACACACAAACACACACACATACACACACACACACATATATATATATATATATATATATATATTGATTTTAATGATATTTTTTCCTAATTTTTAAAAAATTGTTACTGTAACTAATATATATTTAACATTAGTAATCTAAAAATATAAAAACTAAGTAATATTTATCATAGAAAAATAATTGTTTTTTTATGTTCAAAATGTAAAAACTGAAGAAAAATACTAAATCCAGTCTTATTTATAAACAAAATATGTGTGGATTGAACTGGGTAAACCAGTTAGTTTTTAAAACAATACACATGTAATACCTTTTGCGACTCTGTCTTGTCATTGTGCATAAAAACAATGAAAGTTCCAGATATTGAGCTAAGCGCTAATTACTTATCAGGGAAACATGAGAGAACTGTTTGATACCATTAAAATGCTGACAGGAAAATTTAGCAAAATCGACAGACCAGTGAACGTTTGAATTTTGAAAGAAACCTTGCATGTGAAGTGCAGCAGAGTGGGATGTGGAAAGAACATTTTGAAGAGCTTTTAAACAGGCCACAACCAAGGAATCTACCAGATATCCAACCAGCTAATTATGACCTTCAAATTGACTGTAATAGTCTCACACAAGAAGATATAAGCAGGGCCATTAAACAACTCAGAAATGAAAAGACTACAGGACCTGATGACATCCCAAAAGAGGCACTGAAAGCGGAAATGAAACCAGTGTGGAAATGCTACACACTTTGTTTATAAAGATATGGAAAGAGGAGGAAATGCCTTCCGATTGGAAAGAAGGATACCTTATCAAGATCCCAAAGATGTGAGGTTCATGCTTTTGCTCGAACTACCCTGCTGTCCACCCCAGGAAGATTTTTTACCATGTACTGCTTAACTGGATAAAAACTCATGTTAAGCCTGGTCCCTTTTTGGACTCAGGACGTGTGAGCGCATTTTCGTATTATGTATCAGTACTTATGTTAGATATCAGCATTATGTAGTTATCAGTAATTGTGTTTAGATTTTAGACATATATTTATGAATTTTCTTGTGTAATGAATATACCTGAAAAAAGTTATTTAAAAGTCATTTCTTTACATTTTAAAAATTTTTATTTTCTCTTTAATCTAACTACAAGTGGTTTGTGGTCACTGAAATAGGACTCATAAATGAAACATTCTAAATTGTAATCAGCTAATCGCCCAAATACTCCGTCAATTGTTGTTTTATAGATCGTGGTTGCCAATCTTGTTTAAAGTAGTTGAAGCTTGTTTCGAAAAAGTTTTCAATTTCTGCCCCTAAGCCGCTAAGATCTTGATTGAAGTCACCACAAATGATGACGTAAAACTCTCTAAAGTTTTACACATATTCTAATGACGTCAACAAAAAAAAATTACTTTTTGCACGCTATTCGACTTCCGGCAATGGCGGCCGTTGCCTGCGCCAGTGTTATCTCTCGATTCGCAATGTTTTTTGGTAGTTTTAACGGTTTTTTTTTAACGGATCGAGTAACTGAGTGTTAATGCACAAATGGCAGGTCAGGGCATACAAAAAACATATATACATCATGGGTCTAGGACTTTTGGTTGCTGAGATCTAGGGTGATGACAGACGGACGGACGGACGGACAAAACGGGTGCAATAGCGCATTCGACTTCTCGAAAATGCGCTAAAAACGCAGTAGACCTTCTGCTGCGTGACCAACAAGCTGGTTTTTGCACCAACAGATCTTACACTGAACAAATAGCGTCACTGCGCATCATTCTAGAGAGTTTCACTAGAGTGGAACTCGCCGCTCTATGTCAACTTTGTTGACTTCTTAAAAGCCTTCGACACTGTGGACAGGCCAACCATGTGGAGTTTGCTAAGGCATTTTGGGGTACCACAGAAGATTACCGATATAATAAGTAACATGTACGAAGGGATAAACTGCCGAGTTGTCCATGATCACCCGGTGATAGATGTTTTCCAGGTGAAGACTGGTGTGAAACAAGGTTGTTTGCTGTCACCCTTTCTTTTTCTATTAGCCATTGACTGGGTGATGAAAACATCTATACAGCAGAAAATGAATGTCATCCAATGAACCTTGTGGGATCAACTTGATGATCTTTGCCGATGACCTTGCCCTCCTTGCACATACGCAACAACAGATGCAGGAGTAAACAAACTTTTTCACAGCCGCTTCTGCTAGCACAGGTCTCAACATACATAAAAGTAAAAGTAAAATTATCAAGGTTAATGCCCCCAGGACATCATTCATCATGATTGTATAAGAAGCCTTTAATGAGATGGAGACTTTTGTTTACCATGGCAGCATGGTAGATAAACAATGTGGTACATATGCAGAAATCAATCTAAGGATCGGAAAAGGAAGAGCAGCTTTCAATCAACTCAATAATGTTTGGGTCACCAACAACTTAGGCAGCAAGTTAAAAGTAAGGAATTTTAAAGCTATGATGAAACCTGTGCTGCTGTATGGAGCTGAGACATGGAGAATAACGGCTTTAAACCTGACCAGAATCCAGTTTTTATTAACAATTTTCTAAGAAGGATTCTCAGAATTCATTGACCAGACAAAATCAGCAACCGGGAACTGTGGCAGCGGACGAAGAAGTAGCCCATTGAGGAAGAGATTATTCAAAAGCGGTGGAGGTGGTTCGGTCATACACTAAGAAAACCCGCTTCTAATATTTACAAGACAAGCCCTGAAATGTAAGCCACGGGATATACGGAAAATAGAATATCCTAGAAACACTTGGTGCCGAGAATTAGAGGCATACATCAAGAGAATTGGCCATGAATGGAAGATCCTGGAAAAAATGGCTCAGGATAGAGATACCAGTGGGTCTTTTGTAGGAGGCCTATGTCCTAGGAGGAAGTGCCGACGATAATCGGAGGATGTCCCTCGTGGACGAGAAGGCTCAACAACTCAACAACTATTTGCATCATTAAATCATTTTAATTTTTATAACCTTCTTAATTTAATTTTTAATATTTTTTTCAACTGGTTCATACTAGTAACAACTATTTAAGTATTTATCTTCAAAATTAATTGTGTTTATTTTTTTATGGATAAAGCAATTACTACTATTTTGTGGAATTATAAAAAAAATATCTTAAAGTGTTGAATTTTTTTAAAAAAGATAACATTTAGTCTAAAGCAGCGTTTTTCAACCTCGACAAACTTTTGTCATGCTTATATTGACTATAACTATTATATAATGCACCTAAGTGCGTCCGTCAGTCAGAGTATGTGTGTGTGAAATCCCTATTCCCCGCAACTCTCGATTACTTTTTTTAAAATTGAAAATATAGACGTAAAATCATAATGATTTTGGTCTTGTGATTAACAGAGCGTGTGTTTTTTTTTTTTTTTGCACGCCGTAAAAAAAATGCAGTTGCGTCATCAAACTTTTATTATATTAATTTATTTGATTTTTCTTTTATGTTGATAATCCGAGTCTTTGAATAAAAATGTGCGCGAGTGTGTTCATATGTGTGTGTGTGTGTGTGTGTGTCTGTGTGTGGGTGTTACTGTGTGTTTGTATTAGTTGTTAAATAACGATTTATTTTATAGTTTGCTAAAAGTGAAATTAAATATTGAAAAGACGTTACCAGGTAATGGTTTATGTATAGTTAAAATTATGCACTAGATTATGAAAAATTCCGTCAATTTTATGAACACAAATTTCTGCCAATGCGTTCCTCCTGGGTGCTTGATTAAAAGATAACGGGAAGTCATTGAATGTGACTTTAAAAACATTTAATGAGAAGATCAATCTCCAATAATTTTTTCAGAGATGATTTTACTTTATTTTTCATTTTAGAAGAAATGAGCCCTTGAGCATTAGTTCGACGATTACTCCATTAATTGTCACAATGGAAAATAAACAGTGAAAAGAACTTATAGTCGCTTTTGAAATTGCATTATTTCTAGTTATAATATGTAATTGCTGAAATTTGAGGCTAATTTTCGCATATTTATTTATACAGAAAATGGAACCTTTCTAAACAAATTAATAGTATTTTACATTAAATAAATCACACGAAGATGTGTCAAACTAATTTCTCTTAGTCACTGTTAAATAACTATAGAAATAAATGTGAAGAAATTATTTAATTGCAGACGAAATATCAATTTTAAATTTTAATATAAGCTTTTATACATCTAAGTATATAATCAGATGGAGGCAAATTTTATAAGGGCTTATAACAAGTCAAAATTACAGAAAATGAAATTTCTTAAAAGGAGAATTAAGACGGAACCACTTTTGAAGCATTTAAAAACGTATTTATCATTAAAAACAATTGCAAACATTTGTAAGGAGGAAGATGTATTTCTCTTAGGTGTTTACTTAATACAAGTAAGTGTTTTGGATATATTTCATTATAAACTGATATTAAGGAAATTCGTCTTGAAAGTAAACGCTCAGAGATTTTAAATAATAAAATTGTACGTGTATAACTGTTTATACACTGTTTAAAGAGTGGGGTTAAATAGTAGAATTGTATTTTTTATAAAGGGGGGCAATTTTGTGAAGTTTTTAAAGGGTGCTATTCATTTCTTGGGTCATGAGTTTGTAATATTGCCGAGCCCTGAGTTGCACTATTTCTTAGCCACTGATAATATCCTTTTTGCAAAGATTTAGAAAAGCAGCAGTGTAAAATTTGAAGCCTAAACCTTGCGATTCAAAGTTAAAAACAAAAAACAAATAGACATTATTTAAAAATCTCCCCAACCCTACGCATCCCAATCGCATAAGTTTTAAACAGCACAATAAAAATAAATCAAATGTACACTACCGTAACGTCAAGAATAAACTGTTCAGGAATTGGTGTTGTGGATTAATTGGTAGATGAATAAAAAAGCTTACGTTAAAAAAGACTTATTGCTGGAACAATGCAGTATTATAATACGTGCTTTGGTTAAAACTGTAAAACTGTCTATTGGTGCAAGTTTGTATGTGTGGGGGGCTATGTGCGTATGTGTGTTCGATTTGTATATTTCTATGTCTGCTTATGTTGCGCCTCTAGCATAACAACCAGTATTTATCTTCTTAAACGATTCATATTTGTTTGATTTTACGTCTCATAATTGTTTTCTCTATTGTAATATATTATCGGAAAAATTATTTTGCAAGCTGGTATGATTTTTGTATAAATCAGTGAACTTTATGCAGGCAAATAACAACATTAAATCCTTTAAAAAATATATAAATAGAAAGAATTACGGACACTTCGACTCTGGACGGTTCGACCCTGCCAGTTCGACCACAGGACATTTCGACCCCAGGACGTATCGACCTCAGGAGGTTTCGACCCGGTCGGTTCGACCACGGACATTTCGAACACAGGACGTTTCGACCCGAGGGTGTTTCGACTCCGGAAATTTTGACCCCTTTCTATCTACACCGTAGTATTTTATTATTATTTTTTTAATATATTTTTTAAATTTTAGTTTTTTGTATAACAATAATTCAGCATAATATTTTTATGCATTAAAAATGAAATTCAGTTTGAAATAGTTATTTGTAACGTATAGTTTACAATTATTTGAAAAAGTACGTACACGTATAACCAGTCAACATTCATCGTACATTCATGATTGTGATAATTGCGCGATTCAAAACATATCTAAATCCACCCCAAACCCAATCCGATGTAATCGGGCAATAATAAGACAGTGTGATTATATCGTCTTTTCTAAAGGTGCCTTTATACTCGCTGCTTCTTTATTTACCTTTCCCATAACCTTCACCAGCACACGGCACACAGCGTGATGTGGTGGTCACTGAGTCAGCCTTAGTAACATGTTTAAAAATACTGACATCTTTGTACGTCTTATTAAAATCAGTATTTCTGCGAGTGAGGTCTTCACGTGTTAAGGAACACCAGAAGTAAAGTGAAGGGCGCGAGTTTGTAATGGTTCCCATGCCTGCGAGGTACATTGTTCATCTTATGGACATTTTTTTTAAAAAATCATTTATTTTTGTTATCACATTGAAAATTTTTGAGCAAATTAAATATATACATCTTTAAAACCCAATTTAACTTAGTTCCTTTCTAAGTGTGTTAGGGATAGGAGTTGAAATTCTTTTTTAAATGTCTAATTTATAATATACCAAAAACTTATTAAAAATAATAATAGTAATAAAATAACAGATTATAAATGAAAAAAGTCTCAGTTTAGAAATGGAAGGGTCGAAACGTCCGGGGTCGAAACGTCCTAGGGGCAAAAGGACCCGAGGTGGAACGGTCCGGGATCAAATCGCCTGGGGTCGAAACGACCTGGGGACGAAACGTCCTGTGGTCGAACTGCTAGGGTCGAATCGTCCGGGGTCGAAATGTCCAACAACCAAATAGAAAATACTTTTTGCACAACTAAAGTAAACCATCAGGGTACATTTTCAGATCAAACCTTGCGATTTATGGTGTTTTATTAAAACAAATTAAATCATACATATCTTAATTTAGCATCAATATTCACATAATTAATATCTGGCGCTTAATAAATCCAAGTCACTTGACTAAGGCCATGCCTAGCCTAGCAATAGAAATAATGTTTTGTAGAGCTCTTCCAATGAAAAAAGTAACCTTAAAACATTTATTTTCTCTAAGACCTACCGAATGATGAAGAATCTTTTTTTAAAAATTGGGTACATTTTTCTAACAATGCGTTTTTCATGACACACGGTGTAAATATATCCAGTGTAAAGAAATATCATGGTTATTACGACTTATAAATAGGATCTAGCATACGAAAGTGCGTGTTATGTCGAAAAAACACGCTGACAACAACTCATTTTGTGCAAAGATGTTTAGACTATATTAGATGAATTGTATACAACGGGAATAAAGATTGATATAAAGTTAATTGTTACTATTGGAAAACATGTGCGCGAATATATAATTATTGACATTAAATTTATAATGAGATCAATTTCTCACCATTTTCTTTAAAAAACAGCAATGTTCTTAGGCTTTTATTCACGTTAAAGGAACATGTGACTTGAAAACAAATAAACCATATTTTCCACTCTTCACAAGCCAAAATATCCCAGTCGTTTGAACTAATTGCATGCTTATACTTTAAAAGTAATGGGTGTTTAGCGAGCTATTTCTAAGAACCAAAGGAACTATTTGGAAATATATTGTTTTCATGTTTTGATTCACGTGAAAATATAGTGAGCCTTGCCCGTTAGATTTTTGTAACTGTTAACGATTGTAATTCTGGTAGAGTTTACAGCATGCGTTATTAAAGGGGATCGATCATGGTGAAAAGAGCCATAAATCGATCTAAATGGAAGGATGTGGTTGAGCAGGCCAAGGCCCTACATGAGCTGTAGCTAAAAGGATGTAGTGGAGCAAGCCAGGGCCCTACATGGGCTATTAAGCCACGGATGATAATGATGATGCTATATTAAAGCAGACATACCAAAATTGATGGATACTATTTAAAATAATAATATTTTTATTTTTCTCGACACTCACATCGTTGTTTTTATTTAGAATGGGTTTGATTTATCACTACCCTAATTTCAAGATGCGTGTACATTCATTTTTAAGGAGAATTTGAGAGCTAAAACCAAAAGAAGTTATTCTTATTGTGCCTACCCCGTAGCGTAGTACGGGTATTTTGCTCGTACATATATAAACCAATTCTCTTCAATAGGAATCAAACACAAAGAAATTATTTTACAATTACTTTATTATGAAATAATACAGTATTTTATAACACTTCATATTTCAGTTTAAACTTTAAACCTGCGAAATCTGGGCCAGTTTGGCTGAACACAAAACTGATATTCTTGCAGAAATCGAAGAAAGACACACGCGTACCTCTTTGTCAACAGCTCTCAGTCTCTCTCTGTCTTTACTTTATATAGCAGTCAGGCTTGAAAAGCTCGTCTCACACAGATATGTAGTGGAAAATGGGAGCAATGTCAAAATAGCTTTGTTTGCCAGAACGGGGAACTCCTTGGCAGTATCTAACCAAAAACTGTCCAAAGGGAAATCAGCAAGTTTTAGCTTTAAACGACGATTTTGTCTCAGTTCAGTTAGCTCCTCCTGCTCCTGTAAGTCATGTCCATTCCACCAACTGATGCTGAGCTATAAGGGTCCCTAACCCAGTCAAGGCATTCAGTGGAGACTGGAGAGAAGTAAAATGACAACTTCTTCTCGAGAGTTTTTAAATGTTTAACTATTATCTCACCCAGTGCAGCAGTGTGAACACCTTGCCATTGGTTGGTGAGTGTGAACATTTCAAGATTGTCACTTTCCACGTGTTGATGCAAGAGTTGCACCTTTGAACGGAATTCATTTATTTTATCTGTACTTGTAAGCTGATTTTCATTTCGGCCTTGCATTCCTATGTTCAGCCATTTCAGAAGATGACAAATATCTGCCAGGTATGCCAGCCTTACACACCACTCATCACTTGCAAGCCGCTTTGCATTATCTGACCTCTCATTTGTCAGAAACACTTGAAGTTCCTTCCGCAGTTCATACACACGAACCCAGAACTTGCCACGTGACAACCACTATGTCCACTGATATCAGTAGACTTGTCAAGTTGCAATGCAAATTTCTCACTCATACGGATCTTTTCCAAAACCACACTTTCTATGTCTGCAGACATGTCTGTAATACGTCTGGCATTTTGTGTTGTCTGAGAGAGGGACTTTGTCTATTTCTTTAGCTGCTTCAGGTCCGAGCATCTCTTCTACAATACCTTTGCGGGCGGGAAGTATTAATGTTTCTGCCACAGTGTGCCACTTTTTGGACTTGACTATAAGTTCAGAAACTTGATAGCTAGCTTTAAGAGCTCTTTCATTTACCTATGTGTTTTCTTTTCATGAAAGTTGCCAGGCGAACAAAAAAGTCTGCATTCTTGTTTTCAAGCGAAGGGTGTTTCGTTTGACGATGGCGTTTAAGTTTACTTGGGACCATAGCTCTGTTTGATAACTTTTCAACACAAACAGTGGAGTTGCTTTGTTAGCATCTCCGGTAAAAGTAAAGCCATATGATATATAGCTTTCATTATAATGCCTTGGGTCAGAGAATTTCCTAACCATCTTATCTTTCGTTTCATCTCTACTCATACTTGAGCTCTATCTTGCTTGGGATTTTGTTCTGAATCGAGTTCTTTCCTTTTCAATAATTTTTCCATGAATGTAGTATCTATTCTTGTCTCACTGTCACTCAGTACTTATGTGTAGGATATTTCTTTAGCAAGTTATTCCTCTGTTTCCCCTTCTACAGTATCTGTGCAGTTAGGAATATGGCACTGGGTGTATAGCAACTAGCTTTTCAGTAGGTAAAGGCTTGCTCTGGCCGCACCGCCGCTAATTTACGAGAATATCCCGCGGCACACCAGGAAACATTTCGCGGCACACTAGTGAGCCGCGGAACAGTGGTTGACAAACGCTGGTCTTTATTACTTTTGTAAAAAGTATGTGAAAAAGCGAGAGCGATATATCATAGTTACATTGAAAAAAAATCCTTCAAAATTATCTTTTGAAAATAAAGTAACAGAAAAGATTTAAGTCTTGTTTTAATAATGCGTTAAAAAAAAAAACAACAAGAACAGTCAAACTCTGTCATAAGATTTTTTAAAGAAATGTTTATAGATAGACAGATACTTGTCTGAAGTTGTTGCGCGTTCTCCATAATAATTAACATACGTTTATTTATATATATATGTGTTATGTTTTCTTCCCTTCTCACTGAACGATGGCGTAGACTATAACTTCTCTGCCTCTTGCCTTTATCAAGGGTCTGCTCTCTTAACTTTTAAGTGTGATGTTGGCTTCTGTACATTCTGTGACCTCACATAAATTTGACTGCCAGAGGACGCGCTCCTCTTTGGGGTGTCATTGTTCAGGGGATGAATAAGATGTATGTATTTATATAAATTTTAGCAAAATAACCACGCTGGGCGGAAAATTAGAATTTTAGTTAGCTTTGAAATCCTGGGAAATATTAATTTAAAAAATCACATTGATTTTAATTTAGATCATTATGGATATAATAAATATATTTACCTTTTGGGTATGTCTTTCATGATCGTATCCAGTTGATAAATAAATATTTTTTTCGCCATTTAGCATTGCGTTACTCAATTCTCCCTAAGTTGCTTGCGACTACGTACACGGGAAATATCAGAATTAGTGATGTACACGTTTTATTATAATACACAAACTACATTTCAGCCCGCTGACCCAAATAAGTGATACATTTAATTAATTTTAACCTGTTATCATCGCGGGAGTTTACTCAAAAACTATCAAAAGTTTATTGCTTCTATCTACTCGGGAAATTGGATGATTTAATGACGAATCTGTTTTAGATAGCCAAAAAGAAAAAAAATTATATTCGAACCCTTGGTTCCCTAGTGAGTGAAAATTTATTCTTTTTACCCGTGAGTGGGGGCTACTTAACAACTTCGTAGAGTTTTATTCTCTACCTGCACGGAAAATTTAATATAATAGATAATCATTTTTTATATTAAAAAAAAACAACTATGTTTCGACCCCTGCCCCCCAGTTTGTATATTTTAGATATTTGTTTCTCCTGTTAACATCACGGTAGTTTACTTAAACAACATAATAAAGTTTCATACTTCTACCTAAACGGGCAATAGCATGTATAGGGATCAATGAGTTTTTTTAAATACTCATTTAAAGAATACAACTACTTTTTGGTCCGGTGTGATATTTGAAAGAATAATTAACCAATTATCGTCGCGAGGGTGTACTCATTAACTTTCCGCAATTTTCATGCGCCTATCTACACGGGAAGTCAGAGGTTTAATGATGTATCTGTTGAATATATCTAATGAAAGGAAAAAAATAACTTCTTTTTGCTCCCGGTCCCAGTGAGAAATAATGTTATACTAGTTTCGCATGTTACTATTGCTTTGTGTATCCGACTACTTCACAAAAAATTCATGCTTTTATCCACATGGAGTTTTGAGAATAAGTGATTACTAAGTTTTTATATAGATGTAGTTCATGAAAGAGAAAAACTCATTTTACTACCCGGCCCTTAAATAGTGGGAATTTTAAGATTATTTTTCGCCTCTTACCATGCCAAGAGTATACTCAACAACCTAGCAGAGTTTTCGCTTCTACATACAAAAGAAGTAGGAGAATAAGTGATAAATCGCCAAATAAAGACTTTTCCTTTATTAGTTAGGATGAAGAAGAAACTATATTTTGGCCCCCGGCCCCAAAGAAGTGTCAGTTTGAAAACAATTTCCACAATTATCGTCGTTGGAGTGTTGTAAAAAAGTTCCAGAAGATTCATGCTTGTACTTACTCGGGAATTTTAAAAATTAGGGAAGAGTTATTTGTTTTAATATATATATATGCTTGGGTCCGGATCCCGTAAGTGATATTAAAAAATATATATATTTTGCCTGTTAACATTTCGGATAATTACTCCTCAACTTCCTTCAATTTCATGCTTTTACGTTCACGGGAAATAAGAGAATTAGTGATAATCACTTTCTATATATCTCATAAGAGGAGAAAAAAATACATTAGAACCACCGCACCAAGTAAGTGATAATTAAAAATAATTAATTATGTTGCCATTGCGGGTGTGTACTCCTAAACTTTTTTAGTTTCATGCTTCTAACTAGACGGAAAATAAGAGAACAAGTGTTATCAATTTTTTTTATAAAGGGGCCGTCCAAAAAGTACTTCATGCTCCTAATGGGAGAGAGGGTGTAAGAAATTGTGACAGTTTGTGACAGACGGAAGTGGGATGTCGGGCTAAGTGTGACGTCACGGTGGTTTAAGCTAAATTGCAATTATTTTGTTAATAAAAATATTTTTTTGTACGAAAGTGTGACGTACTTTATGGTGGAGGGGGGGTGGAGATTTGTGACAGTTTGTGACATGGGGGGAGGTGGGATTTAAAATTTTCAAAACAGCGTGAAGTACTTTATGGACGGCCACAAAGCTCATATTATAAAATAAAATACATTTGGGCCGCAAGCCCTAAGTAGGTGATACATTAAAATACTTTTTGCCTGTTACGATTGCGGAAGTCTATTCAATAATTTCTTTGGGCTTCATGTTTATTATCTATACGCGAAGAAAGAGAATGAGTGATTTTCAAATTTTTTTTAGCCCATATAAGAGCGTAAACATTTTTGGTCCCCCGGCCCCAATGAGTGTGATATATTATTAATCCAGAATCACCAATTTTCGAGAAAAGAGTTCCTTCAACATCTTCCTAAAGTTTCATGCTTTTACCTACAAGGAACACTGAATAATAAGTGATGAGTTAGTTTTTCATATTAGAAAAAATATATATTAAAGAAATTTTGTTAAATATCTTGAAAAAAAAAGAATACTAACAATAGCGCATTTACTTAAAATAACGTATATACATTTATAGCGCGTACATACTTAATAGAAATGTAAACGTTTATGTTAACTACGGTATGGGTAAAACTTAACAAAAGTTATTTTTAATATTGAAGAACTTAATTTGGGGAAAGATTCTCTCTGTTATCATGTTACTTAAGTATTCTACACCTATGTCACCTTAAAATAAATAAAACAACTTTTTTATGTAATGAATAATGAAGGTTAACTGGGTTTTCGCGCTATATGAATGCTTATTTAGTTAAAAGTATACATTTTAAGAAGCCAAATAATTTAGATTATATAAATGGTAATTCAAAGCTAAATTTTATTGCACTTAATTAATTTAGAAAAAAAAATTAACAAATAATAACTATAGTATAATAATAATAATAATTGGTGATAGAAATATCTAAAGCCTAAGCCTTAGACCTCTATCTTAAGCCTAATAAAGGAAATTACCTTAAAACAATGAAAACATAAAAAAGCACTTAATTTTAATCTTTCTGCTCAATGGATTCGTAGACCTCGTATCCGAGCAAAACAGCGACTTCAAAACAGCGACTGTGTCAAACAGTGACGGTCAAAACAGCGACCGTCAAAATAGCGACGACATCAATACAGCGAATGTATCAAAATAGCGCCTGTATAAAAAATAGCGACTTTTTTCATTTGCTTGTGATAATGCAGGTTTTTGTAGTGAGAGGACAATGTAAAATTAAAAATATTCAACTTTAGGTGTGCATGAATAAATGTTGTTGTGGAGTTTTAAAGAGTGTATACACAGTTTCAGGGCACATTTTTTTAAAATTCAAAAATAAAATTATAACTACTTTTACTTTGGCAAAATATATAGTGCAGAAAGCTCGATAGAGACCAGCAAACATAGATTCAGTCGATTTATTGAGAGGATTGTGGTGGGAGGGGCAGAGAGAGTTTAACTACATAATTTTTTTATCCCCGGATGTTTCGACCCTCATTTTTACCTCGTAAAATTGTTTTTTTCTTCTTCTAGTTTTTAAAAATAAAAATGATATGGTTTAATCTTAGATCCATCCAAACCTATCCAACTCCTTCACCACTCCAACCAGATATAATCGGACAATAAAAAGGCTATGTGTTCAGATAATCCTTTATAAAGGTACCTACATTCTTTTAGCCCCAAATCTCTTTATTTAACATCTCCGTAACAGGCGGTCCGTGGACGTCACTTAGTCTAGCCTTCGTAACATGCCATAGTGTAACCACCGGACAGTCGATCACGTGCCGTTTCGACAAGGGGGCTTTCATTTATAAAAAATCTCGCAGGGTAACCATTATAAACGCTGCAGTATTTTCGCCGTCATTAGCACCATACAATGTAACCTAGCCACCGTCCATGCAACTCATTTTACACACTCAGTAACAAAATATGGTGAACAATAACGCATTACAAACTTTTATTCAACTTAAAGATCTAAATAAACCCATAAACTAAGACGAAAATGAACTGAACAAAATGTCAACAACAATTAAGAAACGTCCAGTCAGGTCTTACAGGCCCAGTGGCTTGAACGATATTGTCCGCTATGCTGTGTTAGCAAATATTTAATTTATTAACTTTATTTACTGACAACTCTGTACATCTTATTACAATTCTTTTTTATGCTAGGTAGGTCTACACAAGGAACAGGAGTGAATGAAATGGCGCAGGTTTGTGGTGGTTTCAGTGCCTGCGAAGTTCACCATTCATGTCAACACCTGAATAATATTGTTTTAAAAAAATATTTTATTTATTTTGATTTTACGATAAAAAACGTAAAACCACTGGAAAAAAAAATATTAAAAAAACAAGGATAAATTTGATCCTTTCTAATTATATTCGACATGAAAGTGGAGGGGCGATTGACTATTATGTTATAGTATAATGTATACCTAGGGTTTAGCGAGTGTTATGTGAAAGGTGAATAATGGAATGAGAGGTAGAATGAATTTAGGTATTTTTACAAAGGACTATCTGACCACGTGGCATTTTTATTGCCCTATTACATCGCCACTTCCATCAGGGTTGAGAGATCGATTGAAGTCTACCGAGACCAGCCACTGTTCGTTAGCTGGCCCATGTTACATTAGGACATTTTACGAGAGCTAGACTAATCGACGACCAAAGGTCAACGTTTGCTGGCGAGATTAATAAAAATGTAAATAAAATGACAGGGGTAGAGTGAATCTAACTACCAGACCTGTCTACGTGACCTTTTTATTGTCTAATTACATAGGATCGGGTGTGCTTAGCTGGACGTTGACAAGGATACCGGGTATATATGCATGCTCGAAAACAACAGGCTCTTGATGATTTACTAAATCTTAAAAGTACCAAGCCACATACACACGTCATCATTTCCCCGACTGCTAGCTAAAAAGAGAAAACTAACTGCATATATTAGTCGTGTTCAAACCACAGTTTAGACAATGAAAAGTGGTCTATGTGTCAAAAAGTTTAGAACCACTATGTTAGGTTAACGGTTGGACCAGAATAGCTTTGCAGTGAAGTCGCTGTTTTGATACAGTCGCTGTTATGACGGTTGCTGTTTTGACACAGTCGCTGATTTTAATTCTCTGTTTTGACAGTCGCTGTTTAGCCGTGCCATAGAACTAAACCCAGGGCAAGTACCATCTAAATATCGAATTGGTACAAAGACATGCACTAGAAAACAATGAGAAATTCAGTGTGACAACTGAAATGATTGGTACCACACAGTTTGCCAGCAGGCTAATACGCCAAAGTAAATCTTCTTATCTTTGATTTACAGATGTTTCTGCTATGCAGAAGATAATTGCATACACGGACCATGATTGTCGAACTTTTGGCAAGTTTTACAAGCCACGGCTATGATGATGGTTCCACGCATTTCCCAGCAACCTAATATTGTTAAGTACGCATTCGCAGCTTGGTGACTTAGGGACGCCCTAAGTTCAGGGAACAAATCTTTGCTTTCGCATCGATTTAAACTCGTGACCAGCGCTACGCCAGTCGAACATGATGCTTTTAGTTTATATATTAGTTTATATTAGGGTAAAACTACATTTGCCCCCCCCCCCCCAGGACCAAGTAATGAATATTTTAAATATTTTTTTTTTCACCTGCTACCATCGTGAAAGTGTAACTATCAATTCCCTTACATTTCATGAGTCTACCTACTCGGGAAAAAAAGGAGAATTAATTATTTTCAATTTTTATATAACTCATATTAGGAAAAAAAAGGTTTATGGGATCCCTGCCCCCATTAGTTTGAAATGTAACATTCTCTCTTGCCAATTATCGTCGGAAGCATGTTCTCAAACAATTTTTACAAAGTTTTATGCTTCTACCTATACGGGAAATAGAAGAATTAATGATTTGCAATTTGTAAATATCTCATGAGTGTGAATTTCAAAATTCTTTTTAACCAATTTCGTCATGAGAGAGTCCCCAACAATGTCCTTAAGTTTCATGCTCCTACCTACACGGGAAATAGTAAAATTGGTAATTTTTCAACTGTTATAGAGCAAATATTAGAAAAAAATGTTTTTGGCCCCCTGGCCCCACATGAGTGAGATTTTTAAAAATTATTTTCGCCAATTTTTGTCGTTAGAGGGAACCAATTAACTTCCCAAAACTTCATGCTCCTACCTACACCTAAAATAGGAGAATTAATTATGAGTCGTTTTATATTATACAAAAAACAACTATATTTTGGCCCTACGGCCCCCCATTAGAAGGATTTTAAAACATGTTTTTATCAATTGTGGCGGGGGCATGTGCTCCAAACATTCCCTAAGTTTTATGCTTCTATCGATACGGGAAATACGAAAATTATTTATTTTTTCAATTTTTTATTAGCTCATATGACGAAAAAAAGTTTTGTGGACCCCGGCCCCCATGATTGGGAAATTCAACTATTTTTTCCAATTATTTTCGAGAGCACGCAGTCAACAAATTTTTAAGGTTGTATGCCTCTACCTACACGGGAAAGAGGAAAATGGGTGATTTTATTTTTGATAGAGCTCATAGAGGAACAAATGTTTTGGGGCCCCCGGCCCCACATAAGCGAGATTTGTATAATTCTATTTTGTCAATTTTCGTCGTAAGAGGGTACCCAATAGCTTTTCAAAATTTCATGCCCCTACCTACACGGGAAGTTGGAGAATTAGTGATGAGTCGGTTTTTAATATAAGAGAAACTCTATTTTGGCCCCCAGTTCTCAATGGGAGGAAATTGCAACATTATTTTTTGCCAGATTTTGTCGGGAACATGTACTCAATAAATTTCCAAAGTTTCATGCTTCTACCTATACGGGAAATAGGAGAATTAGTGATTTTCAATTTTATGGAGCTCAACTAAGGAAAAAATGTTTTTGGAACCCTGGCCTCACATGAGCGAGATTTTTAAAATTCTTTTTCGCCCATTTTCGTCCAGAGAGGATAACCAACAACTTCCAAAGTTTCATGCTTCTACCTACACGGGAAGTTTGAGAATTAATGATGAATGAGTGAGTGAATTAGTCAGTCAGTCAGTGTGTGCTTTCCCTTTTATTAGTATAGATAATATTTCATTTATTAATAAGTGGAAAAAATTGTATAGAATATTTTATTTCACTTTGATTGCTTTTTTTACGGTTTAAAATAATTTTAATTGATAGACATTGTTACCGATTAATCGAGAAATTAATAGTTAATTTCCGAAGCCCTTGTTTTATAAAAAGAAGCTTTTAAAAATGTAATCAAGATATAAAAATAAAATGCTACTTAACCCTGGTGAGACCTGCACAAGTTTACGCTTTATCTGTATTAAATCCATTCACCAAAGAAAACTAGAATACATTAATAAAAACAGCTGCAAGATTCATTACTGCAGAATATTCAAAACTGACAAGAGTATCACTATTAGTTAAAATATTAAACTTTGACACACTAGAGGATAGAAGAAACAAGATTAAATTAGTTATTACACATACAGCAAATAATTATAACTAGATGCCCGCGGCATTTCATACGCAACAAATCTGCTCATAGATAGTGCAAAGAAAGTGTGAGTGGAGAGGGGGAGGGATGAACACACTCAAACTACATCACGATGAAATCAGAACAACGTGAATGAACCTCGGATGTGGGAATAACTGAGACTCATTGTTGATCTAGAAACATGTGCACCGTGATTAGCCTCTTGCCACCCCCAACCCTGCACCACCGTGGTTAGGTAACCATAAACTGATTGGCATAACCTGACAAAGGTCATTCGTCCAGCTTATTCCCACTCGTCTTGTGCTTATTATAGTGATCGAAAAGATCGAAAAAATTTAAAAACATAATGTCTTAATTACTTGTTATTTTGTTATTCCGAAATCATGACATGTATTCAACTAAATGTTGAATATTTACTACCTTTTTTTGCAATCTGATTGGTCAGTGGTGTCAAAGGTCAGACAGCTACTTGTCCGGCATGGTTAGTTCATCTGGTGAATTATATATATATATATATATANTATATATATTTATATATAGATTTAGAAATGCAATACAAAGATTACTTTATACAACCCTTACATAGACAACAAAAAGGAAAGGTCTCTTATTTCCTATGCAAACAAAAAACCACATACAAGTTTTATTTCTTCCCGTCCGTAATTAGGGCTTGGTTGGGTTGCCTGAAGAAACCAGGAAAGTTAAAACTTTATCCTCAGTAAAAACTCTAAATAAATGCAGGATTAAACACAAACCATACAGAATTATGGGACGAAATATTTAGCTTTATAGAAGGAGCGTCTATAACATATATGTTAAAATAAGGTAGTTGTTGCACGGTTCGCATTATATTGTCACATTCTTGGTGCAATATGGCGTGGGTGGTTATGATGTCATTTTGTGTTTTTTAAAGAAGTATCTATTTCAATCGACATTTAATGTAATCTTGAATGATTTTCCTTGAATTTAAAAAATTGGAAAATCTTTATTGTAAATGTTTGTAAATACTACTTGAAATTTGTATTACTTAAAAAGAATTTATTAGTGATATTAATTTCAGTTAATTTGTTTGTAAAAGTTTAAAAGTGTATCCATCTTTTTTCTAATGTTATTGCAAACAATACAAAAAGCAGTAAAAATTAATAAATAAAAATACATAACTATAGGTTAGTAGCATTTGTATCATGTAGAAGAGTGGTGTTTACCATTAATTTTCGTTGTGGTATGAGTATGTCAAAGCAATTGTATTAGAAAACGTTTAGTCATAATTTGGCCTAATTACGACAATCAGCACCTTGGTATCAAGGCTAAATAAATCACTTTCGCATAGTTAAATAAAGGGGCAAAACATCGCCTGGTCAAGTTGCTGTGAAATTTGCACATGTCAAATCCCACAAACCGGTTTCAAATATATTAACACTGAATGTTCATTAGAATTTATGCCCCTTGCAATTGATCTTAAATTGCTGAGCTCGTATCGCTTTCCTGTAAGAGACGGCTTTGTTAAACTTTTTTAAATTTAATTCAAACGAAAATCATAATATATTTTGTAAAATAAAACCAACTCTAATAACACATTCACCTAAATACAATTTTACTTAAAGGATAAAAAAGCAATCGTTAGTTCAAATATTAAGGAACAATTTTTATTTTAAAAAATTAACACTTGCTAGGGGCCTAAAATGTCTTTATTTCATTGCTAGACGTGTATACATACTATTTTAACATTTGCTCTATGGCAAAGGATAATTATTGACAAAACTTAAAGTTCCATAATATAATAAAGTGGGGCATTTAGCTCCTAATGTATATTTCTTCGTTTCTGAGAGCCCGAAATATTATCTTCGTAATCATTTTCGACTTCATTTCACAATCAATTTACTTCGATCTGTAGAAATATTCACAAAGATATATATCATGATAACCCTCTGAAACAATAGTTCATAAAAATATTATGAGCTATGGGACTTTTTAAAGGTATCGCACTTTCGGTGAAATTATGGCTGAATTGCACCTACGCTTGACAATATTTCAATTTTTATCAATTGAAAATATTTTAGTTTATACTTTCACAATTGTTGGTTACTTCGCACTATTTCTTGTCCTCTTCAGTCTGGTAGTACACTTTACAGTGATAGCTTAGAAAAACACATTTTCCCCTTCAATAAAGATATTTGCTGTTGTTAGCATAGGTTAAAATCTTCTGAATTTATTATTCTTGCTACCAATGATCTCTTTAAGGGTAAGTTACAGGGGCATTTTTCTTAGACTTTATTAGGGAAGTGAATTACTGATATAACTGTAGTCAATAATTCAGCAAACTAGAGAAAAATCAACGTTGAGGGTCAAGGGAAGAAACGTCTTGTTGGGCAGACTAGACCTTATTAATAAAATTAATGAAAATCCTTGCTTCTCTCTTTATACGGAATCTTTTTTGTTATATCATTAAGAACTCTTCAGAAAAATTAAAGATGTTCATTTTTTAAGTGTTTGTTTCTGCTGTGAAGTTTATTCAGTTTTATGCACACAACCATAGTTGGACCAAGATGTTACTTGAAGGATTGATTTTGAATTCTATGATTTCAATCATCACGCAGAAAAATAGTGGCTCCATTGTTTGAAAGAGACGTAAACAGTGTAAGGTTTAGCCTGACATGACTTAAGAAAACAGCGAACGTTTTGGCAAAGACCCCTTTTCAACGGAAATACAATATACAAATATAACAAATAAAAAAAAATAGAAACTTAGCTGCGGTGAAATCCAAGGAGTCAATAAAAGAGTCACTTTCATTGACTCGTTGGATTTCACCGCAGCTAATATCGTTACACTGTATAGGAATAAATAAGACAAGAGCGACTGCAATGACTATCGCAAAATCTCTCTTCTCAGTATATTAGGAAAGGGTTTCACACGAGTTGCATTAACACACCTGAAAACCCTAGCATTGAATCTACTCTCAGAATAGAAGTGTGGCTTTTGAGCCAAAAGATCAATTAAAGACATGATTTTCTATCTGTGCCATCTGCAGGAGAAATGAAAGGAGCAACCTATGCATATATACATCACATTTATCGACCTAACTAATGATACTACATGTGGAAGAAAATCATCAGTCTCGAGCATGCGCTCTTCATGGGGCTTCCCGGAAAATCCCCTCAGCCCTCTGGCCCCCTAGGGACGCAAAGACTGAGAAGCCCCCCACCCGAACGTTTGCTGCTACAAGCGGCCGCCTGGGCGTCCAAGAAACTAGGTTGAAAACGCTTCCCACTAACGTGTGCCTCCCGAGGGAGGGGTGGAATTCCCTATTATGACTCGCTATCAAAATAGTATCACCTAAGCGCCACCCCAGAAAAGCTTACGAGTCTCATTGGTTAGGATCGCCGAAAAGCGGTGGATCATCACTGACCTGCCTATTGATTTAAAACCTACTGGAAGGTTTCCTCAGAGCTGGCGTCCAAAAGCGTTTCCTAGCGGTACCTTTTGCCATTCCGTACTGGCGCTCCTGGCCCTAAAGTGGCACCACTCTACAGCGTTGCTAGTTAATTGAGGGGGACGAAACGGTCGCTTCGAAGTAACCCGAACCTCAACGGGTACTTTTATTTTCATCATCGGCATTGCATCTAAATGCTTTGCCTAAGATCCGTACAGCGACTGTAATCATATATGACTAGAACATAACACCTAACAACGGCCATCGGCTTTCCAAACCATTGGTTTGTCGTTTTTAGGTCGTGGTCTGCTCAACGACCCTACTCGTCTGTCGAACCACGTAGAGGTCACCCCTTCTCGAAAGTTCGACCTAACTAACTCTTTTGATCTTGTTAGCCTAAACATAGGCTGCCCTACACATCTGCTTAATATTATAAAGCAACTCCACGATAACATGCAGGGTACAACGCTGACACATCTGAAGCTCTCCCAGTAAGTATTGGAGTAGAGCAAAACTGCGTGTTGGCACCTTATCTATTTGAAATATTGTTTTTTCATTTTACTCCAGTATGCCTTCAAGAACAACAGCGATATACATACACAGTGTATATACATACACACCAGAGCCGATGAGAGAATATTAAAAATTACCCGACTTATATCAAACTACATTCTTCATGTAATTTTATATCAGAGAGCCTAATCAGGAAATAAAAGATTCCAGACGCATACCGCTCAAAATGAAGCTATGAAAAAAATAGTGTAATCGAACAAAAATAACCCTTTTAAGTATCCGCGTTACGTAATTTACTGCGCCTTATCTTAGATATACATACGCTCTTCTATGCAGAAGATAGTTGCGTCCACAGACCATGAGAGATGATCTGTTGGCAAGTGATGCAGCGGTCACATGCCACGGCTATTGGGGCTACACGCATATACTTACGCATTTGGGAGTCCAGAAAATGAACGGAATACAACAGCGAGGCGGGGGGATGCGTACGTAATATATGAAAGGCCCCATATTCGAAAAGAAAGTGGGAAAAGAACGGGCTCAAACACAAACATTTTTAAAAATAAAAAGGCAATACATTAGCTGGTGATTGAACCTGCGACCTCCGCGTAAACGAATGTAATAACCATTACACTACGAAATATTGTTACTTTGTTGTTTTGAAAAAAAACATAGTAATTGACCTCAGTTAAACGAATAGTTGCCAACCACACACGATGTGCACTAACTTTTCAAGAAGTCTGATTGGTCGGTGGGGATATATTTTTCGATTAATCGGTAATTTTCTTTATCGATTAAAAAAAATTTAATCGATATAATAGCTATTAAAATTAAAGAAAATGTTTGAACGTTTTTTTTTAAATTTATTTTTTTAAAAGAATTATTAATAATAGTCTGTTTTGTTTTTTTACGTACAAATATCTCAATTTAAAAAGGAGATTTCGAAAGTGTTAAATTTAAAATAACATGTTTTATAAGGACAATAATATAAAAACAACAACATTGTTTTAATTAATTAACGATAGCACAATTAAAATTGAGAGACATTATATTGAATTACTAATAACTTATATTTAAATATGTCTCCTAACAATATTATTTTTTTTTAAAATTTGACTAAAATACTAAAGTTATAAGCAATTTAAAAAATGCCATAAAAGGGCACAAAATGTGACTGAAAACATCAGTGAAAAAAAAGTGATTGCGATGTTTTAGGGAAAAAAATCATAACTTGGGATAAAAAGATGATCTTTATGCTTTTGTTAATCATCAAACAAACTCTACACAGCTATATTATTTCTATATTTTTAAAATTAATTTGAAACTTTCATGCGAGGGCTTAAATGTTAATACGTTATTAAACTTTAAAAAAAAAATATTTCTATGTTTTAATAATAACTCAATAAACAAAATCAATCGCCCGTTTTTTTTACTTCCCTTGAAATTTTCAGTTAAATGACGTCATACTTATTTATTTTTAGCTTTAACAAAATTATCTATTAATTAATCGGTAATTTTTAAATAGTTAACGATGAAATTTAATTTAATCGATAACAGCCCTAATATACATATATATATATATATAGAGAGAGAGAAAAATATTTATATGCATATATATATATATATATATATATATATATATA
>MUZC01004476.1:132325-146480 GCA_002072015.1 Radix auricularia | reverse complement strand
TATATATATATATATATATATATATATTAGAGAACCTTGGTTATTCTTGTGTTTACTATCGCTGATTCTGTCACTCTATTTATTCACACCGTAAACTCTCCGGGTTACATATTATTCAAAACTTACTCAAAGACTAATGTACAACTTAATTTATGTTTATTTTTTAACTTCCTTTTTCTAACGATTGCTACTTTATCTAACACTCGTCCCTTTTTTACTATCCTTATGTAATCCTCTTTCTATCTTCTGTGTGTGTCCGTGTCTCCCTCTGTCCGTCAATGCGTAATCTCTAATACCCGTCAGTATCCGCTTCCTAATTCCTTTTGTCTAAAATTCAACTTTCTATCATCTTGTACCACCCCTAGATAAGAAGGGTTGGGTTTGGTTTGACGTAATCTCTGGTCACTATTCCCCCTTCCCTCGTGTGCTGCCTCGACCCGTTCTCAATTGTCGGCTCCTTTCATCTACCAGTTACGGCTGAGTCGCTCGGACTGCCATGTCTTAACTCCAGAGCTAGATTTATGGTCAGCATGCTCAGTTTTCGTCTTTAAAGAACCGTTCGCGGTTTCCATTTGCCCTGATTCTCAATTCAAGCGAGGTAACATCTTAACGTCTTATTTCGTACCTCTGACCCTCTGCCACGCTCAGGGCCTCCGCAATATATATATATACACATATTCTCCTAGCTCTTCTGTATGTAGCCTACTCCACTTTTTGCTCCTCTGACTTAAACTCCAAGTCACTTATTCAGAGAATATCTAACTGCTCTAATGTCACTTTGGCTGACATTTAAATAACATACGTGAGCGACTAGAGTTTTCTTTTCGTTTGTCAGTTCTTAATTACAAGTGCCTTGTGGATGCGGCCAGGACTTATTCGTTTTAAATTTACTAGCAGCCTGGTTTCTTTCACTAAGTATTGAGAACAAGCTATGTGTATTTACCCAAATCAGGACCTCCCATTAGAAACTTTGTCCTGCTGTTTAATGCCAAAAATGCTACGCATGGTCCTCAAATTGAAACTATTATCATTGCAACAATATGAATGTATAAGTGAACCATGTTTTACTTCCGTAGAGCAGCATACTGCTGAAGCAGGCTCTATAGACACCCATTTTGGGTTTTCTACGTTAGCTTGTTGATTTACAATACTCGTTTATTAGTTTTAGCCCTAGTGGTAGCGGTCTTGAAAGTTATTTTGTTTATTTATTCCTCGATAGACAGTTTGTTGGAGATCTTGGACAACAAGAATGTAAAACTATCCACAGCCTTCAGGTTTTCATTGTCCAGTGTGATGGTATTAAGAAAACGTGTCTTTAGCCATGATGTTTGCCCTTTTCAAGCTGATTTACAACCTATAGCTCTGTGTGTAGCAAGATTCCATCAATGCTATAATTGAACGCGTATCGAAGCAGTACAACTATAAATATTGCTGGGGCGCGGTGGTCAAAGTGTTAGTGCGCTGCGGCACCAACATTCTAAAAGTAAAATTTAAAAATCGGTCACAGGTTCGTATCCTGGTGCTAACACCCCTACGGGTAGATGATGCTCGTTAAAAACCTTGGCTGGTAGTTCATCTAGGAGAAGAAAATTCCGAATACAAATCCTCCGCTGCCTTGCGGCTATACCTGCCTTACGGGAAAGGCTAAGGGAAACCGTGAAAGAA
Source organism: Radix auricularia (assembly GCA_002072015.1). NCBI lineage: Eukaryota > Metazoa > Mollusca > Gastropoda > Lymnaeidae > Radix > Radix auricularia. The sequence continues at coordinate 144,815 of MUZC01004476.1, read as the reverse complement.
AATCAGGAAATGGATCACATACAGGGGGTCTATACACAAGACTTATGTACTACCGGCAACTCCTGCGACACCAAAGTCAGCCAAAGTTACATCATTGACTTGCAGAGGGCATCAGCTAATTCTCCATAATACCCGCCCAGGCTTGCATCACCTTTGGATAGGACACTTCGGCGTCGCCGCAAGGTGTCGACAAAACACGAGAAGCAGCAGTTACCGGTTATAAACCAAAGCTCAATTGAAATAGAGTTAGGCGCCAGGGGCTGCTTCCGATGGTGGTAGAGACTACCAATGTCTCACTGGACAGCTACCGCACGCATCAAACTGCGCAGACCCCAGTCAAATTAATGCTATTCCGTCATGGCCTGCCTTCTCCACTGGGTGCGTGGAGATTAGAATACCACTCAACAAGTGGGCCACTAAGCCGTGCACCAAGATATACAAAATAAGAAAAAGAAGACCCCAGCTCTTCGAATCGCTAGCTGGAACTTGAGGACTATGTGTCACAGCATCACTGATGCTCTGCAGTCCATAAACGACACATGGAAGGCAGGAATAATCTATAGAGAACTTAAAAACTAGAGATTGATATAGCATGCCTTCATGAGACCAGGCTCCCAGACAAAGGTTCACTCAAAGAGGCCAATTACACCTTCTTCTGGCAAGGCAGACCAAAAGACGAACCTAGAAAGCCAGCATGGTGTGGGTTTTGCTGTTAAGAACAGTCTTCTACCGTCCATTGAACCCCCGTCATCATGCACGGAGAGGATCCTAACTCTAAGAGTCAGAACAACTGTGGGCCCAGCAAACATTCTTAGTGTGTATGCCCCAACACTCCATTTTGCTCCGGAAGAGAAGGACCAGTTCTATGGAGCATTAGACTAGGCAATAGCCAGCATCCACAAATACGATGCAATCTATCTCTTAGGAGATTTCAATGCTAGAATGGGGAGCGACCACGAAGCCTGGCCCACCTGCCTTGGACTCTTTTAAAGAGGAAAGTTAAATGAAAACGGACAAAGGCTCCTGTAATTGTGCTGCTCACGAAACGTGTGTGTGACCAACAATTTCTTTAAGTGCAAGGATATACATCAAGTATCTTGGAGATTCCCTCGATCCCACCAATGGCACCAGCTGGACCTCATTATCACCAGGCGTGCACAACTAGCTAACGTCCTACTCACTCGCAGCTATCACTGTGCCGACTGTGACACGGATCATTCCATTGTCGCAGGCAAAGTACGAAAAATAAGGAAAAACTCGTACCACACCAAGAAAAAAGGAAATCCACACATCAATACCTCCTGCATGAAAAACCCCGCGATAACGCAACTGTTCACAGACATGGAGAAGAAAAGTCTCTCAGAGATGTCCCCATGCATCACCAGTGACTCCAAATGGACGCGCATGAGAGACACAATCTATACATCCTCAATACAAGCTTTTGGCACAAAAATCTAACAAAACACTGACTGGTTTGATGAACATTGGGACGAGATGAAACCTGTCACTGAAGCCAAATGTAAAGCATTTTCGGCTTAAAAGGAAAAGCCTACACCCGACAGGTTGCATACCTTAAAAACAACCTAGTCACTTGCCCAAAAGGTTGCACGTACATTTGTCAATACCTACTGGCTTAAGCTCTGTTCCAATACACAATCAGTCTCCAGCACCGTTCTAGATGACATCCCAGATATGCCACTCATGGAAGAACTTGATGTCGTGCCCACACAGTAAGAGCTGAGCAAAGCAATTGACAGCCTAGCTTGTGGAAAAGCGCCTGGGAAAGAGTGGCAAGGCAGCTCTACTTCAACCATTGCACGAAATTCTGTCCCTCTGCTGGGAACAAGGATACATCCCACAAGATCTAAAGGATGCAAATATAGTGACACTATATAAAAGCAAAGGTGATAGAAGTTATTGCAATAATTATCGCGCATTTCACTCCTTAGTTTTGTTCTCCGTTCGACAGCTCCAGGAAAAATGCAGAGAGCAGCAGTTGCCCCTATACTTTTCATTTGTGGACCTTACAAAAGCCTTCGACTTTGTCAGTCGCAACAGGCTATTCCAAATACTGGCAAAAATCGGCTGTCCCCTTCACCTTTTTGCCATCATCAGAAAGTTCCATTAAAATATCCTTGGCACAGTGCAGTTCGATGGAGCTAACTCAGAGGCCTTCACAGTCAGCAGCTGAGTTAGACAAGGTTGTGTACTCGCACCAACACTTTTCCCAGCACTTTTCTGTACTTTTTCGATACGCATTCAAGGATAGCATTGAGGGAGTCTGGTTACATGGCAGAGCTGATGGAGAACTTTTAAACTCTGCACGCCTCCGAGCCAAGAACAAAACGATGGATGTCCTAATTTGAGAGCTATTATTTGCGGATGAAGCGGCACTAAAGCACATACCTAATCTGGTTCGCTATAACTCGTGTCAAGCTACTCCAATGCCTGCAAGAAATTGGTCTGCAAACCAGTTGAAAAAGACAAACATCATGGCCCAAGACACTCGACCTCCTCCTACCATAAATATCGATAATGAAAACTTAAAGGTAGTTGACAGCTTCAGCTATTTGGGAACTAAGGTCTCCAATACACTGTCTATTGAAAAAGAAATAAACAGCAGAATTGGCAAGGCAGCTGCAACAATGGCTAAACTAAATAAGCGGGTCTGACAAAACACCAAGCTAATAGAGAAAACCAATCTGTGCGTCTATCGAAACTGTGCCATCAGTACACTACTATATTGGAGCGAGACATGGAATACTTATACATCACAAGAGTGCAAGCTTAACAGCTTCCATTTAAGATACCTGAGTCGCATCCTTGATATTAAATGGCAAGACAAAGTGCCTAATAGTGAGGTCCTAACGTGTGCCAATACCCAAAGCATGTTGTCATTTCTTAGTGAAAGACTTCTGAGGTGGCTAGGACATGTCAAAAGAATGAGCCCCAGCGCATCCCGAAGGACCTCCTATATGTTGAACGTGTTTAGTGAAAGAGGAAAACAGGTCTCCCACGCTTGAGATTTAAAGATGTCTGTCAAAGGGAAATGACAGCAGTCAAAATACATACAAGTGACTAGGAGTGTAAGGCAGAAGACCGATCTACGTGGCGCACAGTTGTCAAAGAGGGCGTCATAGTAACCGAGGAGCGAAGAATGTAAGACAGAAGAGCTAGGAGAAAGGTCAAAACATTTGGAAGCACAGAACTCGTGTGTAAAACCTGTGGTAAAGACTGTCACTTAAGGATAGGACTGCACAGCCACTCGAGAAAATGCAACCAAACCCAACGGTGATGCACCATCGTCTCACGAGACGGAAGGATGCCGAATTGTGAACTGTGTTTGAGCGAGTAAACAACCATGTTCACTCCATTGCTGACTAGAAGAACTTCTGATGTAGCTCTATTGAACTGAACTTCTTCCTGCATATTTCCATTGAACTGTCTTATGGTTGCGAGTCGGTGTTGGGAACAGCCAATTTTTTTTTAACAGGAATTGGTATAACTTGCTGTGACTGAGTGATTCAATGGTCTTAGTGAGATCAACAAAGACAATATATAGGGGCATTTGCTGTTCACTGCATCTTTCCTTGAACAGACGTATGGATAACAACTACAATATTATTGATTTAATGTCAACTATAGTTATTACACTAACGTCTATTGCCAATCTTTTGCAGAGTGTAAAGTTAATGTCATATTTGCTTCATTTAGATCCTGAGGGATTTAGCCCTGTTTCTAGTAGAGGTACAAGTGCTCTTGGAAAGTTTGGAGTTAGGTTGTCTTGCAACACTTTAGAACTTCTGTTGGTATGCCATCATTACTGGGGGGCTTTACCACAAGATAGGCAGTCAATTGCTTTTCGCAGCTCTTCCATGTGCGGCATAACTGAATGTCATCATGAGTGGTGTTGGAGACTGTTGCACACAGTTGAAGAGAATGCTAAAACTAACGGTTTAGCTGCAATGTCAAGTCTTGGTTAAGTCCCCCCCACAGCTTTATACTTGTAATTATCTTAGGACTTCAACTGGACAGTTCCATTTTTAATATTTGTGTACATGGTTTTGGCATTACCTATGTCTGCGACTCACTGTATTCAGGAGCAGAGCCTAAACCTGTAGGTATTGGTAAAATGGATTGCGACATTTTGAGCCAGTGACTTAGCTTTTTTTACGGCATTCAGTATGACGCGTGTAGGTTTTCCCTTGTATGCTCTTTTGGATTTTATTTTTGCTTTAGTAAAAGGTTTGATTTGGTATCTATGTGCATTAAACCAGTTCGGATTTTGTAAGAGTTTTTTGCCAAAATTTTTTAATGCGGATGTATAGATTATGTCTATTATATTTGTCAACCGCAAAGAATGAGGACATCTTAGGAGACCTTCATGAACTTTGTCAGAAAACAGATGCTTTTTTACAGCGTCTTTCAAGCAGAGGTGTTGATGAGTCGAAATCACGTTTTAACGCAATTTCACTTGGGAAAACTTGCTTTTATACATTTAAAATGTAACGCAAATCTGTTCGAGCTTTGAACAACAACTTTTCTTGAACCAAACCAGATAGACGTTCGTTTTTATCAAATATGTGTAGAAGTTTGGTGGCTAAGTTTATAAAACACAATAAATACAATATAGTCTAAACCACTAGGTAAATATAGGCAACAGGTTTATCTTAACAATCCACATCATGAACAAAACAACAAGTCTCAGTTAGTCTTCACGCCTAGCTGCTCTTCTCACTCATTCAATCTTGTCACTACTCTAGACCATGGGCAGTGTGTTACTGGTCTGACATTTGTGTCACTACACAACAACGGCCTGACCACCCCGTGCTTTCAACTCGGTTGTTATTTGGTAAGCCACTCCACCGAGTTCCAGGGCTGGAGTAAACCGCAAGGACCATGATGGCCAATTACGCAGACTGCTGAGGTCAACTCTAGCAGACGGCTACATTTGTTAAAGAGATTGCAAGAATGTGCGGAAATAGTACAGGATTTTCTTCGAAAATCGAAAAAACCGAAAAAATATCAGTATATTGACGAATTCTCTCCAATCATAATATCTATCGGGGTTAAAGCTGTATCTAATACTATTTAAAACAATTTCGGAGATGGAAGTTTTGAAAAATATCCTTTTTTTTCGACTCCCGTAATTTTAGTAGCCATTTTTGGATGTGAATATTTATTTGGTTTGGTTTCAAAATTATTAATTTGAAATGACTTTTAAGAACGATAGTTAACTTCGTTTTCGTTTTTTGTGAATGGTAATTCTAGACTCTTGCGCGGTGCGCATTATATCAACAAATTCTTAGTGTAATGTAGCTTTAGGGGGAATGAGATCTACGCCCACTCGAAATTTGAAATCTCAAGAGAAATAGATTTCCTCGTCTTTTTGGATGCTGGGTATTGATTGGTCTAAAGCACCAAAGAATATATCCTTTTATTCCAGGGTTGAACATAGAATTGAGTTGTACACAAATGTTCTGAGTCTTAGAGTGATAATCCTCTCCATAAATGATAACAGTGTTAAACTGGAAAGTAGAAGGGTGCTCTTAACTACGAAACCTATACCATTCTGTCTTGTTTCATCTGTGGATCTGGTGTGTCGGAATGCATCCTTTGTATCTTTGAGTAAGCCGCTCTCTGAGAGCCTTGTGTCATAAAGCATTGCGATCTCAAACTTGTGTCTGTTGACTTCTCTATCAATTGTACCTGTTTTACGTGTGTCATTTATAGACTACAGGTCATCTGTGATGTCGGGACACATAGTCCGCAGTTTCCATCTAACGATATGAAGAGCTAGGGTTTAGTCGTTTTTTTTTTGTTTTTTTGTTTTGGGTGGGGGGAATATCTTGTTGCAAGCTTTTTGCCTACTTGCTTAGTGGTAATCTAGTATCCACTCATTCAATGAAGAAGGCAGACAAAGACGGGATAGAACTTACTAGGCTGCGGGTTGCAAGGTTTGAGTCATGCGATAGCTCTCCATTGTGACTTATTTATCTAACCCACCTTCGGAAGCGGCCCCTGGCACCTAGCTGTACGTCAACTGAGCTATGGCTAAAAATCGGTACTTGCTACTTCCCATGTTTCGTCAACAAGTTTCGGCGTTGCCGGGGTTTTTTCACCAGAGCTCATGCAAGCCTGGGCGGTTGTTATGGAGAATAAGCTGCTAGCCATACAGCATATCTCCTCTCTCCTCGTTAATGGTTCAACAAAGGGAAACATTTTCTTTGATATATATATATATATGTTTAAGTTTCATTATAAGTTGTATTTTAAATCAATTTTTAAGTTCGGAAAAAACGTAACAGATATTATTAAAATTTTTAAAGTCGTTTTAAATATAACATAACTATTATGTAATTTTAAAATGTTGTTAGACTAATTGTAGAGTGAAAAAAAATATATTACATAAGTTTTCATTTCACATGTTATTCTAAGTTTAACGCTTTTAATAAAATCTAAAAAGCACTTCGACGCATATTTTAAATCAAATGTGTGTTTTTCTGACACATAGATTATATTTTTTATCTTATTAAAATATTTTATTTTACAGAATTGACAAACTTTATCTTCAAACAATCAGCACTAATCAAGGAATAACGATAAGGCTACTTAACTAATACAATTAAAAGTGTATGCACCTCAAAGCTTTTGTGGAAGTAAGCTCTCATAATTACCCATCATCTAGTTAAGAATTTTTTTTCTGAAATATTATAATTTTCCCTTGGTTTTAATATTGTGTTTTGAGGAAATTATCAAGTAAATAATTGATACATTGAAAAATTTTAATCGATTAGAATAAATTTGTTTGAATGAAATTCGATAAAAATGTTGAGAAGTACTTCTAATTTTTTCACATAATTTTTTCATACCTTATATTTTTTTATTTATATAGCTATTTAGACCTGCAACGTTAAAAAAAAGTTTGTCTACAAATTTCCTGTGTTACGTCAGAAAATTTTTAAAGCCATTGAATTTCGCAAAAACAAGGAATCACAATTATCTCTTCCTATGTTAAACTCTTTTTATTTTAGTGTTGTCAGCATTTTGACATGCAAATGATTTTCCTCTGTTGTCATCATAACCTTAATAGTATAATAGCCTTTTCATCACAAGGGGTTTTATTTTTTCCCCCAAAAAATTAAGGAAGCCCTACGAACAATTATGTTGCTTTTTAAATGTGTTTCATATTTCAAATTATTTATTATAAATCTGAGTTGATTCAGAAGGAAAAAAAGGCAAATCACTTTTATGTTTTAGCTCTACTGCCACAGAAACTCACTGATTCACACATATACGCACATACACAAGTATTAATATGTATATAAAGACTTAATACACAACAAGTAATACATTTACATTGAACTTTTGCTTTTCTTATTTTCTACAGTCTTTTAAATAAGTGAAATGAATACAAATAAAAACACCAACAGTGTCGATCTTCTAATAATTGGTAAAACTGGAAATGGGAAAAGTGCTCTTGGCAATGCACTTCTACGACAAGAAGATGTTTTTAAAAGTTCTGGTGACGCTTGTTCAGTTACTTTTGACATTAGTTATGAGTACACCAAATTCAATGGCCGCATATTAAAAATTGTTGATTCACCTGGAATTGGAGAAACGCGTTTAAAGAGCGAGAAAGGAACTGAACACATTATGAAATCATTGGAATATGCCATAAAAATAAATCCAGAAGGATATCATGCATTTCTTATTGTTCTAAAATATGGAAACAGATTTACAACTGAAGAAAGCCAAGCCATTAAGTTCCTTAAGAAAAATTTCGGACAAGACTTTATAAACAATTTTTGCATCATTGTAATGACAGGAGGTGATAACTTTGAACATGACAATAAAAGAATGAACGTTAAAACGTCCTCAGAATGGACAGACACATTCTTGGAATGGTGCAAAAATCAGAATGTAGCTGAGTTTCAAGAACTCTTAAAAGAGTGTAATAATAGAATTATTTTGTTTAATAACAGAGCTCAGAATAAAGAAATACTAAATAAACAATTAGCTGATCTTTTACAGATGGTAGATAATTTAGCTTTAAGTGGTAGACGATACACCAACGCACATTTTGATGCAGTCAAGAAAGCTCGTAATCAACTCATGATGGAGGCAAAGGAACCTATGATACGAGATGAGACAATGAGAGACGCTAGTTTAATCCTCGAAAGTTTGAAACAAATAGCTAATATTGTAGATCTAATTGAAAAAAGGCAAAAGCTAAATGAGATTTATAATGAGGTCAAAATTTTGTATAACAGCGTACAGAAACAAGACATAGGAACTGGTGTTCTTCATGAGTTGGTAAATCACGTTGGAAACATACAAAGCCAGATTGAGAAAGAGATACGTTATACACTGCAAAAAGAAGAAGAAATTGAAAGAAATAAAACGGAAAATGAGAAAAAAGCAAGGCAGCACGAAATGGAAATGCAAAGACTTAAGGAAAAAGCTGACCAAGAAATTAAAAAAAAAGAAATGGCTCTGGCAGAAGCAAATAGAATAAGTGAGGAGAAAAAGAAAGCCTTTGAAGAACAGTTAAAGAGACAACAAATAGAAAAAGAGAAACAAATGGAAGAATTAAAGAGACGGGAAGAGGAACAAAGGAAGTTAAAAAAAGAAACGGAAAAAATGAACGAGGAGAGGGAAAGATTGCATCAAGCAGAAATGAAAAGACTAAAGGATGAAGCTGAAAGAAAATTGCAGGAGGAAAAGATTGCTATGGAAAAGGAAAATAAAGAAATGGAGGACAGAAAGAAGAAACTTGAAGAAGAGTTGAAGCAAATTCAAGACGAAGAAAAAAGGAAGCAAGAAAAGTGGGAAAATGAACAGGCGGAAACAAAACGCCTACAACTAGAAAAAGAACAGAGAGAAAGAGAACAGTATCAACGCGAAATGGAGAATTTACAAAGGACGCACTCAGAAGTTAAATCAAAGAGTGATAAAGGTTTTTTTGCTTCTTTAGGCGAAAAAATTGTCTTTGTATTCGATGCAGTTGTGGACTTTTTTATCGGAAAAAAATGAAAATGAAATATTTTTTTTATAGAATTCTAAATTTCAAACGCTTTTGGAAAATAGAAAAAAATGACATACACACGTTTAATTCCAATAAATATTCATTACGTCCTGTGTTAATTATAACACAAATTTAATTTTAAATCGTTAATTAAAAAATTACTGTTTTATTACATTATTTTAAAGTCTATGTTAAAGTAGTCAGTGTCTATATTGTAGAAAATGAATGCAAACTATTACAGGGAAACAATGTCCCAATTAACTTTGTGTTAATACTTTGCATGAGCTTTTATTTATTTTTTTTAATCTATTGAATTGTTATATCTATACTAATAGAAGCCAAAGCATGCACTCACTGAATCCCTAATCATTAATTCTCCAGCTTCACGTGTAGATAGAGACATGAACATTTGGGAAGTTGTTAAGTACCCTCTTACTCGAAAATTAACGAGAAATAATTTTGAAATTCATACTCTTTTCTTTTCCTTATATACAAATTGAAAATCAATAATGCTCCAATTTACAGTGTAGGTAGAAGCATAAAACTATGGAAATTTTTGAGTACATGCCTTTAAAGATAATTAGCAAAAAGATAATGTTAAATTTTCCATTCATGGAGGCCGGACCCAAAAAACTTTTTTTTAACCTTATATGAGCTACATAAAATGTTTTTGGAAATTGTTGGGTAGCCTCTTAAGCTAAAAATTTACCACAATCAAAGTGTTTTTTTCCTTTTTATGCTCTATATAAAAATAACTAATTATTTTATTTCCAGAGTGATAAAAGTATGCAACGTTGGTGGTTTGTAGAATACTCTTCCACGATGGTAGCAGATGAAATGATATTTTAAAAATCAATTAGTAATTGATTGTTCTTACCTTACTCTTGAAAATACTAATCACTAATTCTCCAGTTTCCAGAGTAGGAAGGAGCATGACACTTTGAGAAGTTGTTGAGTAACATCCCGCAAAAGATAAAAGACGTAACAAATAATTAAATTATTAGCACAATGGGAAAATAGGAAAAATGTAATTTGTAACATATTTTAGTATGTTTTTCAGTGTACCATGGCAGAAAGATAATATAGTTTAAAATTAATATATGTAGTATATCCTTCATGTTACAGAATAAAATCATTAGGTGTTTTGATTTGTGGTTGAGCGGGTTCTAAACGCTAACTGAAATACTAATTTACCGCTGTATAGTGCGGTAAATTGCTGGTTTATGTATTTAAAGATATATATATATATATATATATATATATATAGGGCTGCGGAAATTACAGAATATTATCTCNCGGACTCTGGAAAAACACATAGTTTTTAGTTTATTAAACTTTCATCTGATCACGATTAAAATGTAGGAAATTTGTTAGCACGCTTCTGGAATAATTAGTAGAGTCCCCCCCCCCCTTTTTTTTTTCTTTTATTAGCTATATTCAAATTAGTTAAACTTTAGGTTCTGTGAAAATGAATGGGTCTTGACCAAACTTAGAACATATATATTTTATAACCCATATTAAAATACCACACAGCATTCAACCATTAATGTCCATTCCTTTGGTGTCGGGGGCCAAAAAAAATTATTTTCGTAAGCGTTTAACACTTTATGTCCATTCTGATTTTTAACAAACTTGAAATATATTTAAAAACATATATATTATGATTTTCTTTATTGAATTTTAAAGTTAATCTCTTGCACCGATTTGGCCTAGTACATTAAATCTTTAATCTTCATCTCCTTGTGCGGGGGGCCCTGATTCTCTTTTCGTAAACGTTTAATATTTCTGTGACATGGTCTGAACAAATGTAGCTAATATATTAAATATGATCATAATTGAAAAGAACAAATGTTTCAAAATTTACATCTTGCACCTACTGGGCAGGGGACCTTTAATGTCATGTTTTGCTTATGTATATAAATGTATCTATCTATCTATCTATATATATATATATTAGGGCTGTTATCGATTAAATTTAAACTTTTTAAAAATTACTGATTAATTAATCGATAATTTTGTTAAAGCTAGAAATACAGATGTATGATTATATGACGTCATTACACTGAAATTGTCAAGGGACGTAATAAAAACAGGCAATTAATATTTTTAATTTTTATTAAGTTATTTTAAAAACATATTTAACAATGAAAATAGGTAAAATAACGTATCAAAGTTTAGGCACTTGAATGAAAATTTCTAATTAATGTTAAAATATAAAATTAATACACACATATAGAAATCGTTTGATGATTAACAAAAAGATAAAAATCATATTTTTATCCCAAGTAGTTCACAAGTTATGATTTTTTTCTAAGACCTAGTAATAACTTTTTTCTTTTCGGGGCTTTCCTTCACATTTTGTGCCATTTTATGGAATTTTTAGCGCATTTTCGAGAAGTCGAATGCGCTATTGCACCCGTTTTGTCCGTCCGTCTGTCATCACCTTTGATCACTGCATCCATAAGTCCTAGACCTATGATGTATATTTGTTTTTTGTATGTCCTGACCTGCCATTTGTGCATCAACACTCAGTTACTCGATCCGTTAAAAAACCCCGTTAAAACTACCAAAAAACTTTGCGAATCGAGAGGTAACACTGGCGCAGGGAACGGCCGCCATTGCCGGAAGTCGAATACATCATTTTTCAGGCATTCAAGAGTGGTGCGAAGGCGTGCAAAAGAATTAGTTTTTTTTTTTTTATTATTATTTTTTTTTTGACGTCATTAGAATATGTGTAAAAGTTTAGAGAGTTTACGTCATCATTTGTGGTGACTTGTAGTTACATTAAAGAGAAAATAATTTTTTTTAAAATGTAAAGAAATGACTTTTAAATTTAAAAAATGTCAGGTATATTCATTACACAAGAAAATTCATAAAAATATGTCTAAAATCTAAACACAATTACTGATAACTACATAATGCTGATATCTAACATAAGTACTGATACATAATACGAAAATGCGCTAACACGTCCTGAGTTCCAGAATTGACCAGGCTTAACATGATTTTTATTTTTTTTAATGCCCATAAATTAAGTATTTAATATAATTTAGTAGATATTATATCGTTAGTAGATATATTTAAATATAAATAGCTCAATATAATGTCCATGAATTAATTTTTTTTAATTGTTAAATAATTAAAAACATAGTGTTTTTTTTATATATCATTGTCCTTATAAAACAGGTTATTTTAAAGTTTACACTTTCCAACTTTCTTTAACGGAGAGGTTTGTACGGAAACAAAATAATAAAATAAAAACTATTATTCATTATTTATTTAAAAAATCGAAAAAATAGTTAAAACATTTTCTTTAATTTTAATCACCATTTTATTGATTAAAATAATTTTAATCGATAAACTAATTTACCGATTAATCGAGAACTTAATTGGTAATTTCCGCAGCCCTAATATATATATATATATATATTATATATATATATTTATTTTATATATATATAT
>MUZC01004476.1:89547-129925 GCA_002072015.1 Radix auricularia | reverse complement strand
TTTTTTACTCATATAAGCTATATAAAAATTGAAAATCTTTAATTCTACTATTTGGAATAATGGGAATTCGGAAAGTTGTTAATTACACTACCACATGGTGCAGTCTTAACTGGTGTGCCAGAGTCTCGGGATGGCTGGTATAGAATTGCAGACACTTATGCTTTTCTGATAGGCAATTGTATTTGACCTGCTTTAAGATAAATTTTCTCTTTTATTTCAGGATAATAAACAAATAGTACGCTTCTACAGAAAACCTAATTTAAACCCGTGCGAAGCCGGGTACTTTCCTCTAGTATATATATAAGACGCATTTGTTGTGTGTGTGTGTGTCTGTCTGTCTGTCTGTTCCCTAATAACTCAAGATCCAGACAACCCAGTAAAGTGAAATTTAGTACACGTACACACAATTATATGGGGAAGGTTCTTAAATAGGTTTCGTTCCATTCATTCACACTCAGGGGCGCCGGTGGGACCAACAACTTTTTTTCCTTATTTGAGCTATATAAAAAATGAAAATCAACAATTTTTCTATTTCTCGAGAAGGCAGAAGCATGAAATTTTAGGAAATTGTTTAGTTTACTTCTGCAATGGTAACGGGCAAAAATATATTTTAATTACCTCTTTCTGGGGGCAGTGGACCCAAATTTAGTTTTTTCACTTATTTGAACTATTTATAAAAACTGAAAATCACTAATTATCCTATTTTACGGATAGGTAGGATCATGAAACTTTGGCAAACTTTATAGTAAGCTACCAGACGATATTTTGAAATAAACAATTTTAAACTTCCCACTCATGGGGAGCCAGGGGCCCAAATGTAGTGTTTTTTTTTACTTATATACACTATATAAATAGTGAAAATCACCCATTATACAATTTCCCATGTAGGTAGAATGAAACTTTGGGAAGTTGTTAAGTACACTCTCCTAACGCTAATTTGCGAAAAAGAATTTCAAACTTCCCACTCATTGGGGGCCGGTGGCCCAAATTCTGTTGTTTTTTATATTAGAAACAAACTCATCACTAACTCTCAAATGTACCATGTCGTAAAAACATGAAACTTTGGAAATTACTCTCCTGGCAATAAAGGCATAAAAAAATCACACTTATGTGGTGCCGGGGGCCCAAATGTACTTTTTCTTAAGTGGGCTATATTAACAAAATGTAGACAACGAAATACAATCACGTCTCAAGAAAGATCAGGTTTCTGATTATGTGGAAGCATGTACTCCTCAAAATATTTATGAGTACAACCCCACAGTGGTAACAGGTGAAAAAATATTTAAATTATCACTTACTGGAAGCCGGGGGTCCAAATGCAGTTCTTTTTTTTTTTAAAAAAATAATATATGCTATATAAATACTGAAAAATCTCCTATTCGACTATTTCCCGTGTAGGTAGAAGAATGAAATTTGCGAAGTTTTTAAGTGCACTCTCCTAACGCTAATTTGCAAAATAGAATTTTAAACGTCCCACTCATTGGGGACCGGGGTCCCAAATGTAATTTTTTTCTTATATTAAAAACTCACTCATCACTAATTCTCAAATTTTAAAGTGTAGGTAAAATCATAAAACTTTACGAAATTCTTGAGCATACTCTCCCGACAATAATGGCAATCGTTCCATAAATTCTAAATCTAGCGGCCGCGGGCCCAAAAACGTTTTTCCTCCGTTTTTTGAGGTATATAAAATTGAAAATAACTAATTATCCTATTTCCCGGGTAGGCAGAAGCATGAAATTTTAGGATATTGTTTAGTACATTACCCAAATTATAACAGGTGAAAATATATTTTTATTAATACTTTCTGGGGTCCAGGGGCCCAAATGTTTTTTTCCCTATATGAGCTATATAAAAATTGAAAATGACCAATTCTCCTATTTCCCGTGTAGATAGAAGCATGAAAGTTTGGCAAGTTGTTAAGCACACTCTACCGACGCTAATTCGCAAAAAAAAATTTTTTAAATCCCACTCTTGGGGGGCTAGGGGCAAAAATGTGTTTTTTTCTTATATCAAAAGCCGTCTTATCTCTAATTCTCAAATTTACCGTATACGTAAAAATGAAACTTTTGGAAGTTATTGAGCACACACCCTCCCAACAAAAATGGAGAAAAAAATCTTTTAAAATTCTCATTCAGGGTGGGGCTGGTGTTCCCACATGCATTTTTTCCCTTAAATGGGCTGTGTTTCACATCTCCAATGGTAACAGGTGAAAACATATTTAAATTATCTCTCTAAGGGAGCCGGGGCCCAATGTAGTTTTCTTCGTTATATTAGCGATACAAAAAGTGAAAATAAAATTACTAATTCTCCTATTTCCCGTTTAGGTAGAAGCTTGATACTTTGGGAAGTTGAGAAATACATAACTGCCATGGTAATTTAAAGTGGTTTTTTACTCATATGAGTTATAAAAAAATTGAAAATCTTTAATTCTACTATTTGGAATAATGGGAATTCGGAAAGTGTTAATTACACTACCACGAGTGTGCAGTCTTAACTGTTGTGCCAGAGTCTTGTGATTGATGGTATAGAATTGCAGACACTTTGCTTTTCTGATAGGCAATAGTATTTGACCTGCTTTAAGATAAATGTACCCTTTTACTTCATGCAAATAAACAGTATTTTACGCTTCAACAGAAAACCTCATTTAAAACCCGTGCGAAGCCGGGTACTTGCCTCTAGTATATATAAATGTATGTATGAATGTTAGTCAATTAAGACTGGCTGAACAATTTATCCGATCACGATGAAATGTTAGGAAATTGTTGGTTGCTCTTACGGAATGGTTTGTGTGAAAAACATATTTGACCATTGAAATTAATGGTAGGCGTGGGCCCCTATTTTTTCTATTTATATTAGTTATATACAAAATAGTTTATTCGTTTGCTACATGGAAAATGAATGGATCTTTACCAAACTTAATACATACATACTTTATAGCCCATATTAAAATACAATACGCGTTAAACAGATAATATTTATTGCTTTGAGGCTGTGGTTCAAAATCTTTATTATCGTAAGAGTTAAAGACTTTATTTTTACCTATATGAGATAAACACAAATTGTTTAGCGCTAACGACATGTTAAAAATGCATGGATCTTAACAAAATATCGTGCAAAATAACTTTATATCCCATATATAAAATTATATTTAACATTGGATACAATTTCTAATGTTTATCCCTTCAGGCCGGGGGCCTTGATTCTTTGTTGGTAAACGATTAAGATTTTATTCCACATTCTGTGCCATTGTCTCGATTGATAATACATAATAGAATCTATATGATCCAAATGAAATTAAAAAAATTTTCAAAATTTTTTGTGGTGCGCTTTAAAAAATCGTTTGAAGTAAAGTTACTGTGCGCACCTTCTTGTGTATACTTCTTAAATTTAGACGTGCTATCATATTATAAACATTCATATTTGATTTGGATCTGTGGTAAAGTAGCTTTTTTAGATAATTTATTTACATCATTGATACTTTAAAGCTAATTATTTACATTTGTTTAACAAGGTCTGGTATTTATTGTAACATGTTGGAATACAAATTTGTTTTTTTTTAATTAGCAAAACTCTTAATTTCCTTTAAAAAAATACTTATTATGTTGTTAGTTACTTAATTGTGTATCTGTATATTATAGTAGCTTTTTAATATATTATTTCTTGGATTTCATAGTTTAACATATGTGAGGAAATTGAAATTTTAAAAAATTTTTAGTAATAAAAACATAATTATAAAATTTATGAGTTTATTTTATGTGTAAAGCCATGGTCAATATCATATAAACTTACACGTAAAACAAAATTTTACATAAGCTATACACCTATACAATTTAAACGTTAGCTACTGGACTTACTAATAAAAGTAGATTAAACTAAGTAAAACATTCCTGAAAACGTTTAATCATTTTTTATTGCATATGCTATGTTTATTTCACGGTTCATTGAGGAATGCTCTTTGCCAAAATGTTCGCTGTTTAATTACATCATGTTAGGCTAACTCTTACCTTGTTTACGTTTTTTTCTATTTACTTATTTCAATGTAGTTAGAATAATATTTATAGGCTATTTTAAAAATAATTTGTTCATTCTTTTTCATGAGTTCAGCAACAGACGGTTAATTTAAAAAAAAAAATCTTTGTTTGTTGTTGTTTCTTAGAAAAAAAATTTGGTGAGGGTAGGGCTGCGGAAATTAACGAATCATTTCTCGATTAATCGTTAAAAAATTTTATCGATTAAAATATTGATGAAATTGAAGAGGTTGTTTTACATTTTTTTCGATTTATTAATATATGATTAATTTTAATGATAATATTAGTTTGGTTTTTTACGTACAAACTTCTCTATTAAAAATAGAAGACTTTATGATTGTAAAATTTAAAATAAGCACTTATATTTAAATTAAAAAAAATGTTAAATGCCTGTTTTTTGTTACTTCCCTTGAAATTTCCAGTTTCATGACGTCATAAATCTTATTTTTAGCTTAATCAAAATTATCGATTATTTATTCAGTAATATTTCAAAAGTTAACAATTAAATTGAAATTCATAGATAACAGCCCTAGGTGTAAGGGGGGGGGGGTACAGAATATAATTTACAACTTGTTATGCCTTTATTGGTAATACTAATAGGATCTAAAAAATAATAATTTCTTTTCGTTATAAAATTTCACTAATTTTACCAAGTCCAAGTCCATAAAACGTAAAGTTAAATCGTACAGTGTAGATACTAATATACAGTTCTAATATTCATTCAATATTAAAACAACTATTAATACATTCAATAATTATGCTATTTTTGGTCCATTATGTTACAATGAGTCTTTATTTTAAGCCTGAAGATTGTTTTAGTCATTTATTGTCTAAATTTAGGGGGGGGCAAATGCCCCCTGCCCCCCTGTATACGCCCATAGGCTAGGGCCCCCGTTTGATGGCAGCCCGGGGCCCCCTGCAGTCTTAATCCGCCCCTGCACTTAGTAGGTGAATTACTACGGATTTGTAATATTAGAGAATTCCAATATTTTGCTGCACAAGAAGAGAATTAACTTTCACCACATGTTGTTTTAGTTCGTGTTTTAGGAACATAGAAAATGTGTGTGTCTGCAGACGAGCGTAGCTTACGTCTTGTTGATTAGACTGACAATAGATAGGAAGGACGTAAGTGGGAAAATAATTTGTGACAAAAAACAACAGTTAGTAATCAATTCGGGCTTGTACGGATTGCCAATGGAGTAAGTAAAGTATAACATTCATAACTATGGTATAAAAAACAATGGGAAATATATAAATCCTGTAATTCAATTACAGAATTATAAGTAAAAAAATGTATAGATCTAATAATAATTTTTTAAAAATTTAAAAACACACAAAAAAAAACAAAAAAAAACAACAACCAAGGGATATAACAAAAATCCGTTAATTCAATAACTCGCCCATTCCCCCTCATAAATCTGTATATTAACATGAAATGCCATTATCACGTGTCGCATCGCATTCTTGACACCACTCCACATGTCGAGTCGCCATCTTGACGCACAGAGACACACGCACACACAATTAAAAGGGAAAATATATATTTAAAGACAATCAATTCCACGATTATGTTTCCTTCATTAAATAAAAAAGTTAAAGCAATCAAAATTGTGAATCATAAACCTTTTAAAAAGTTTATGTAATTCAAAAAGAGAAATGCATTGCGAAAATGTATTTATCTTTTATTTAATTTGAGGAATTAACAGTGGTACCTCGGTATACGCCATTTATTCTTTCGAGATCATATGACGTGTAACAAAAACGGTGAAACCTAACACATTTTTATCATAAAAACGGAGGAAAATTATGGTTTATACAGAACCATGAAAAACATTTATACTGTTATTTCCATTTTTATACATATAATGACGCGGCTGCATAAGATAATTTCAACACTATATCATCATAATCACCTTTCGTCCCATTTCCAACAAATGCTCTCCGGGCATCCAGGTCCAGCGCCAATCTCTTCAACTCTTCCAAACTGTTCTGACTCTTTTGGATTCTGTCTCCAGTTCCTTTCTCCGGGTCATTTTGTGCCCACCTTTTTTTCTCTTGTCACGGGGGATCCAATTGAGGGCTTGTATCACAGTGCTGGACGTAGGCTTTCTAAAGATGTGGCCAATACATTGCCATCTGCGCTTGCGTATTAGATCTTCCAATAGCTCTTATTGTGCGCGTTGCAAGATAATTAAAACAATGCCTAAATAAACATTAATAAACAGAACAAATTTTATTATGTTATCCAGATCAAAAGCAGTTTCCAAAAAGCTTTAATGTCACTTACTGTTTTTTAATCTATTTCACCCAATTTGCATTAATAAAATGCGTCCTATTTGGCATGCATCAATTATGTTACGGACGCTCAAGCCAATTTTATTATATATAACAATATTTTTCTTTCAGCTACATTGTTATTCCTAGCTATTTTCCACGTTTCTTTGCTCCTCTAATTTACCTTCTTAGAACTAGGGCATTGCGTGTTGTACTGTGATTCTTACAAGGTACACATGCGAAATGTGTGATGTTTAATCACGCATCTAGTAAGTATGGGGTCACATATTAGTGCTGAGGTGTAATGGTGTGTAAGAAATTTGACGTCACATGAACGCGCAACTTTGAATGCCTACAATTTATTTACTGATGTTTTAAATGGCTTCTCGCTTAAAACATTTGGCGAAAGGACATTCTCCTTTTGTGCAGCCAAACAATGGAATTCTCTTCCATTACATATCCGTAGCATTTCAACTGCTAAGTCATTCAAAACTGCACTTAAGACACATCTTTTTAAAATTTATTTTCAAAATTAATAAAACAACATTTCTTTAAATTATTGTATTGAGTATAGCGTATTGTTAACATGATATGAATGTTTCTTTTTATTGATATGTTATTTCCATGTAAAGCGCTGTGAGCCTGGCTCCTTGCTGGGATACAGCGCTATATAAATTTTCATTTTATTATTATTATTATTAATGAGATATTTGAGTGCAGACGTAAACTAAATACATACTTAAATGACAATAAAGTGATTTGAACCATGATAATTTTCATATAAAAAATACTTAGAAACGGGGACAAACTTTACGATTTTTAAAAAAAAACTATTTCTAACGCCAAATCGCATGACGTAATTTATGGACAACTCCATACTAAATTTAGCAGTCGTATTCCAAACAAAGGTCGCATACCGAGCAAAATGTTTCCCGTCGAAAGAGGACACATATCAAATGGAACTCATACCACAGCAGACGCATACCAAGGTAACACTGTATTGATTTCCTTTCAAACATTTTGACTATTATAATATAAATCACAGAGCAAAGGCAGTTTGTGTTGGTATTGTGATTTTAAAAATAATTAAATGCAAAATCATTTTATAATATTTCTCTAACGGATTGGTAGTAATCTTTCAAAACGTTTCATTTATTATTTAAATATCTGACTAAATATATAAGTAATACATTTTGATTAAATGAAGTTTCTTTTGATCAATTTATCATACAGCAGGTATTTGCCATATAGACCCATTACCAAAAACTCTGGAGACTAATTATAATTTGTTTTCATTACCTTAAAGCAGATTTAAACAAAAAAGCTGAAGAAAACGTAATGTTCGTTATGTTTATTTCTTATTTCAGTGAAACGCTAGTGTTAAAGCCAAATTTGTGCTGTTAAAATACGCTTTAAGGTCGGCAACACTTTAATCTTTGCTCGCAATCCTTCGTGGCTCCATTAATCAAATGCACTTTTTTAATAGTGAATTCAGATTTTAAAGAAGTAAACAAAAATCAAGTGACTTGACTTTTCAGCTGATAATAATTTTAATGTGTGCCACTTTCTTCTAGCAGGTTCACCGATGAAGCGGCCCCTGACAAAAAGGCCACTGACAAAACGGCCCCTGATAAAACGGCACCTGACAAAACGGCCCCTGACAAAACTTCCCCTGATAAAACGGCCCCTGAAAAAATGTCCTTAGACAAATCAACCTTGGACTTATATATGTTAATGGAATAACATTTTATATTATTATATTTACTCACCGATTCATTGTAAGTTTTAGCTCACAAAAAACAATAATAATAATATTATAAGAAATATTATAATAATATTTAAACTTTATGGCTGCAAGTCACAATTGTTTGGTGAGAAGAAATAATATTACAACTTTACAAGAAATATTTTTACAATTTGACAACTTTCTTCAAAGGTGAATAAGTTGAACAAAGGTTAAATTAACTTAAAATGTACAGTGAGAAAAAATTCAAGTAATTAAGATTTTTTAAAAAATTCGTTACGCCCCTGAGGTGTGTAAAACGTAGTGTTCCACACCCCCATTTTTCTCTGTATCTACGGCACTAACATAAATATAATCATAGTAAACATGTGAGAAAAATGCAAACTTAATTATTCTTTATCCTATTGTTTTGAAGTAATCTCTTTGTACTATATTTAAAGTGTGTTTTGAAGGGGGGGTGGATTAATTTTTGGGGGAGACAGTATTTTATGGGGTAGGGGAGAATTTATATTAATCTGGAGGAAAACTTTTCGATTAAATCCAAAAAGTTTAATTTATAATGTCTTAAGTAACATTTATTTAACGTTCTTGTTAAAAATCTAAATAACACTGTAATGTCTACTTTAAATATCAACTTTCACCAACTACGCAAAAAGACAAGTGTGTTGATATTAATTGGTTCAAGTGATGAGCTGGTCTAATTGACAATATAACCAGCATAGCTGAACAACCATTCATATGGAGCTGAGGAAATTCAAACTGGTATGCACAAAACGGTGTTGGCAAGGAATCACATTATCTGTTATCGGTATTCATGAGTTTTCCACCATTGTACAGGATTAATGGATTCAATAACTTTCATTTCCATTTTGTGACGCAGTTATTCATCAGAAGAGCTGTCGTCATTTCTTTCTCTGAATCAAACTCCATTACTGCGATTAGTTTAATACGCTTTTCATTTGGTTTGATAATTTGGCGAACTTTATCAACATGTTGAACATGCCCGTCAGTCAATAATTTAAAACCATTTAAAACTATTTTTAATAATTTTTTTTTTACTTTTTGACTTCTAATCGTTAAAAATAATTTAATCGTTAAAATGTTTAAAGGATTAGTCGTGAAATTAATCGTTAATTTCCACAGCCCTGGTCAATACTATTTATTAGCCTACTAATTTCGTAAATTTTCCAAATCATCAAACAAGTCAAACAGAAGAAACAATGTAAACAGATATGTTTTCAAAGTAGTAAGGAGAATTTATTTAAGAAATTTAAGGCTACCAATTCAGAAAGGATACACAAAAAATACTTAAAAATTAAACACCTGACACAGAAACTTAGCCGTAACCTCCAAAATAATTATATAAACAGTGTAATAACTAAAGATAACAATAAAAACGTATGGTCCTTTATCAAATCTAAAAAAATTGAGCCTTCAGGTATAGCCACACTAAAAGACTCAAATAATAAAACCTATAATGATAATAAAAATAAAGCTAATATCCTTAACAAATATTTTGCATCATCATTTTCTGCCTCAGGCGACAAGGAAATTTCAATAAATTTAAATAAATTGGAAGAAATAGGTAACATAACTGTAGATGAGATAGGTATACATTCACTCCTAAAAAACTTTAAAATAAACAAAGCTACTGGCCCAGATAAATTACCTGCCAGGTTATTAAAAGAATTAAGCAATGAACTGTCCCCAATCATTGTAGTTCTTTTTCAAGCCTCTCTAAACCAGGGCAAAGTGCCCGATGATTGGATATTAGCCTATGTAACGCCGCTCTTTAAGAAAGGTGATAAGTCAGACCCTGGTAATTACAGACCTGATCACTTACTAGTATCACATATAAATTACTGGAACACATAATATATAGCAGAATAGTTAACCACCTTGACAAATATAATGCCCTATGCCCACACCAACATGGCTTTAGAAAGAACAGATCATGTGAAACACAATTGATAGGCCTAATAGATGATCTATCAAAAGGCTTAGATAATAATGATCAAATAGATACAATATTACTAGACTTCTCAAAAGCATTCGACAAAGTTCACCACCTTAGTTTACTCAAAAAACTTAAATACTTTGGAATCTCAGGTCCCTTGCATCACTGGATCCAAGATTTCCTATTGGGTAGGGAGCAAACTGTAATAATTAATGGTTCTAAATCTACACCAATAAAGGTTAACTCAGGAGTTCCACAAGGAACTGTCCTAGGTCCCTTACTATTTTTAATTTATATAAATGACTTACCCAACAATATCTCAACAGGAACTAAAGTTAGGTTATTTGCTGATGATTGTATAATCTATAGAACAATCAAGTCAGAACAAGATAGCAAAATTTTACAAAAAGACTTAGATGAATTAATAAAATGGGAAACTAACTGGAGTATGTCCTTCCACCCAGAAAAATGTCAACTGCTAAGAGTAACAAAGAAAAAGAAACAAATAAATTCAAAATATTTCATTCATGGAAAAGAACTAACCCAAACTAAAGATGCGAAATACTTAGGAGTCATAATAAATGAGAAACTATCTTGGAATCCCCATGTCAATGAAGTTATTAAAAAATCAAACAAAACCTTAGGCTTTATAAAAAGAAACTTTTACAAATGTAACAAAGATATAAAACTAAAATGCTATCTCACCCTGGTGAGACCTATACTAGAATATGCATCTTCAGTATGGGACCCATCCACCAAAGAAAATATTGATAAGTTAGAACAAATCCAAAAAAGAGCTGCCAGATTCATTACTGGAGAATACTCAAAACTGACAAGAGTAACACCATTAGTTAAATCATTAAACCTTGAAACACTAGAGGATAGAAGAACCAAGAGTAAATTAGTAATTATACATAAGGCAATTAATTCTAATTTAGAAATACAACACAAAGATAACCTAATAAAACCCTCAAATAGACATAAAGACAAAAACACCTTTCTTATTCCATATGCAAGAACAAACACATACAAGTTTTCTTTCTTTCCGTCCGGTATTCGGGCGTGGAATGGGTTGCCTGAAGAAACCAGGAAAGCCACCACTTTATCATCTTTTAAAACTCTAGTAAGAATACAGGACTAAACACAAACCATAGAAATACGTAGGACGCAATAATCTTCTGTACAGAAGGAGCGTCTGTAACATATAAGATAAGATAAGATAAGATAAGATAAGGTATATTTATTTCAATAGTATATTTATTGATCTAAGAAAGAAACTTAGTTTATACGAATTTATATAGAGCCCTAAGCCTTATTTAAATTCTTTTCTACGTGAAGCGTAACGATTTACCGTTGATTGAAAGTCAACGTTTTCACCTAGATCACGTTCATTTGAAATTATTGCGAGCCAGACAGACGTCCGTTTGATATTGTTGAGCGCAAATATTTTTTATCATTTTCAATTATTGCTAACAGGAAGATTCAAGTAAATTTTATAGAGTATTGAGAAATTGGGGAGACCAGCTGCCCTTTATTTTTCAGAACAGAGTGGTAGAAACTCTTTAAATTGTAGCTCACTAGATAGTGATGGACGTCGTAATGCATACACATCTTTGAAAGTATAATATTCAACGATTGCCTTTTTCAAGGTTAATGTGTTTGTAAAGTTCTCACAAACTTCGAAGATAATTATAATAATAATAATAAAATGATAATTTATATAGGGCTGTATCCCAGCAAGTAGCCAGGCTCACAGCACTTAACATGGAAACAACAATACATATATAAATAAAAAGAAACATTCATATCATATTAACTATATAAATGACAATACGCTATACTCAATTGATCAGCTACGTTAATCATTTAAAGAAATGCTGTTTTATTAATTTTGAAAATAAATTTTAAAAAGATGTGTCTTAAGTGATGTCTTGAATGTCTAAGCAGTTGAAATGCTACGGATGTGTAATGGAAGAGAATTCCATTGTTTGGCTGCAATAAAAGAGAATGAACTTTCGCCAAATGTTTTAGTTCTTGTCTAAGGAACACAGAGAATGCGTGTATCTGCAGAGGAGCTTTTTTTCTTCCAACATTTGTGATGGATCAGAACAATAGAAATAAATAGCTGTGCCGCTAAAGTCATTAAATCGATCATATTTTTGTATTTTAGTAGTGTATACAAGATAATGAAGTACGTTTCAGATTTAAAGCTATTAGTTGGATCATCAGCCCTTTCATCTCTACCATGTTCGCCTGCCATAATTTTATTTTTGCTATTCGCGTTTCTTTAAAATGTGTTTTTGAAATCTAGTTTGGAACTATTTTCGTCAATAAATGATTAGGTATATACTTTCAGAATTTTAAAAAAACCTGATCGCTTCTCATTTCAACAAACTTATTTCTTCCAACATCGATCAATTGTTTTGCAATTGCAATGTCAATACCCTTGCGCTACTTCCGGTTTGATAACACGAAAATATCAACCAACGTTTGTACAAATAGCACCAGAAAAAGCGAAATAAATATTTTTTTTATTAAAACATATAGTCCCATGGCTTCTGCTCTACCACTTCCTTTATGTTATGTTGATTTAACTGAATTTATATCTTTTAGAGTGGCTAGAATTGCAGAGAACGATCCAGTAACTGCATTAATTGCATGCTTACGGCTTGCCCATCTTGTATCAGAAAGTCATTTCAGAATATTTACTGTTTATTTATATTGAGATTTATTATGTTTTTAAGAGTATGTAGACGTTGCAAATTAGAAGTTAAGAATACATACTACTTTTCAGCTGTGCCAAAAAAACAATAACTAAACATAACTGTTTGCAGCCGTAGCTTTGAAAGTGACCAAATTTAAAACATGAGCACAGCAATCAACATAGATGGCAGTGTGTCAAAATTTGAAGGCTACTCTTAATTCCAGACATCACAGATTCGCCATCATATGCATTTCCTCCACAGATAGTGATGTCAATGTTTCACTTTTGTGATGTGTAGTTCCGATAGAATCTTCTCATCAAATGCGATTGCAGAATTGCTGTTTACCAAGGTATAAAAGCCTATAAATCTTTCGACAACATCTCCTGATTTTGTAACTGAATGTAAAGTTACATCTTATTAATTTTAAATATATCTGTGGTTGAATCAATAATTACAGAAAAGAATTGTAAAGACGTAACTTCCTTATCAATTGGTGCCGATCATTCAGATGCAAATGATTGAATTAACTCAATTTGCACATTATGACTTTAATAAATTTCATTTTTCTTTTTAAACTTTAGATGACTGTCCAACTTGGAATCATAGTTGGCTAATAAACTTAAGATTTAACAAAAATGTCCACTATTTCTACAACTACCATCACTAAAATAAAAATGTTCTCTGTGTACTCTGAATGGCTAATCTTGTTTGTTTTGCTAAGAACAAGGTCACGTCTATCATTCGTATCAATATGTCTCTATTCTTTTCCACTTAGCTACTCTCCTGACTGACTAAACCAGATATTACAGTTTTGAAATTCGACATTTAGCAAACCAACGTTGTCGTACTGAAGTTTAGTGTTGATTAAATGTTTCTTGTTTAGCAATCTTTTTTTTTCTACTCTAGTTACACCTTTTTAGTGTTCATCGAGGACGTCTTAAGGGGGGCGCCATTTTATACCCAACAGGAGCACAGGGGGGTGCAAGCCGCCACCCTGCCCTATAGCTAAATCCACCACTGTAAAGGAACCTATGATACGAGATGAGACACTAGTCTAATCTTAATAGGTTGAAGAAATTGAAAAAATTACTTGAGGTTTCCGACAGTGTTAAAACTTTGTATGACAGCGTACAGAAACAAGATAAAGGTACTGGTGTTCTGCATGAGTTGAAAACATACAAAGCCAGATTCTAAAAGAGATACAATGTGTACTAACTAAAGCAGAAGAAAATGAAAGAGATAAACAAATTAACGAGGAAAAATCAAGACGGCACCAAATGAAAATGCAAAAACTTAAATAGAAAACTGAACAAGGATTGAAGGAAAAAGAAATTTCACTCGAAAATATAATTAAAATAAATGAGGAAAAGAGAAATGCGTACGAAGCAGAGTTAGAGAAGCAAAAAGAAGAACGAGACAAACAAATGAAGAGTTAAATAAAAAGCAGGAGGAACAAAAGAAGCTAGACGAAGAAACAAAATTAAGTAACAAGGAGAAGGCAAGACTTCATGAAGCAGAAATAAAAAAACTGAAAGATGAAGCCGAACAAAATTAAGGAGGAAACTATTGCTATGGAAAATAAAAATGAAAAAGGAAGAAAATTGAAGACTTGTTAAGGCTTATCCAGAAGGAACAAAAAAGAAAGAAAGAAGTGGGGGAAAGAGAACAGTTGGTAAAAGCACATCAGCTCTAGGAAGAGCAAGAAACATAAATAAACAAACAGTTTTAGGGGCCCCAGCCACCATGAGTGTGTATTTCAAAATTCTTTTACACCGTCTTTCGTCATGATAGGGTAATTAACAGTTTTTTTTAAGTTTCATGCTCATGCATACACGAAAATAGGAGCATTTGTATTAGGTCGTTTTTTTAAGATAAGAACAACTAAGAGAATATTTTTAAATTCTTTTTTTTTTTGCCAATTTTTGTTGGGAGATTTTACTCAACAACTTCCCAATGTTTCATGCTTCTACCTAAACGGGGAATGGAAAATTAGTTATTTTCAATTTTTATATATTATATATTTGAAAAAAAAACTAAATTTGGGCACCCGGTCTCCAGAAAAGGATATTTGAAATATATTTCAACCTGCTAGCATCGCAATTGTGAATTTATCAACTGCCCAACATGTTATGTGTCTACCTACACGGGATTTTAAAAGAATTATAGATTTTCAATTTTTATAAATCTTATGTAAGAAAAAAAAAAACGTTTTAGGGGCCCCAGCCCCCAGTGTGTATTTCAAAATTCTTAAACACCGACTTTCGGAGGCTGCTGGGTAGCGAAGTATATAGTGCACTCGCCTCACTGGCTAGGGGCGTTGGATCGACCATAGAAAAGCCACTATAAATATGTTGAGAAATGATTAACGCTTAGATGTTCCTTCGCTAATCTGAAAAGGGATGGGAGCCGCCAGTGTCTATCAAGCCCGAGAATGTTCTAATGGAAACTTTAGAATCCACTACGAGTTTATGGGACTTTAAAAAAATCTACACTGGAAATAAGAATATTGGTGATGTTCAATTTTTATAGAGCCTATATAAGAAAAATAATATTTTTGGGGCCCCGGTCCCACAAGAGCGAAGTTTTTAAATTCTTTTTCGCCAACATTTGTCGTTAGAGGGTACCCAACAACTTCCCAAAATTTCATGCTCCTATATACATGGAAAATTTTAGAATTAGTGATGAGTAGGTTTTTAATATAAGAAAAACTATATTTGGGCCCCGGCCCCCATGAGTGGGAAATTTAACTTTTTTTCAAATTATAGTCAAGAGCATGTACTCAAAAGAGTTTAAAAGGTTTCATGCTTCTACCTACACCAGAAATAGGAAAATTGGTGATTTTCAATATTTAAAGAACCCATATTAGGAAAAAAATTGTTTTAGGCCCCCGGCCCCACATGAGCGAGATTTAAAAAATTCATTTTCACCAATTTTCGTTGTGAGAGGGAACCCAAAAATTTCCCAAAGTTTCATGCTCTTACCTCCACGGAAAATTTGAGAATTAGTGATGAGTCGGTTTTTAACATTAGAAAAACTTTATTTGTGCCCCCACCACCCCCCCCCCCCCCCCCCCCCCAGGAAAAGGATTTTTTACATTTTTTTTTTGCCGATTTTCGTTGGGATCGTGTTTATTTACAAAATTTCCAAAGTTCCATGTTTCTACATATGCGGGAAATAGGAGAATAAGTGATTTTCTATTTTATATGTCTCATATATGGAAAAAAAAGTTTTATGGGCCCCGGGCCACATGAGTAGAAAATTTAACATTTTTTTCAAATTAGAGTCGAGAGCATGTAGTCAAAAACAATTCAAGTTTTCATGCTTCTACTTACACCGGCAATAGGAAAATTGTTGATTTTCAATTTTTATATAGCCCATATAAGGAAAACATTTCTTTTTTGGCACCTGGCCCCACATGAGCGAGTTTTTTTTTAAATTTGTTTTTCGCTAGTTTTCATCAAGAAAGGGTACCCAACAACTTCCCAAAGTTTCATGCTTTTTCCTACACAGTAAGTTGGAGAATTAGTGATCAATCAGTGTTTGAGTCATTCAGTCAGTCAGGACTTTTCATTTTATTAGTATAGATATTAGAAATATAATTGACATTTTAATGAGTTGAAAATAATGTTTGCTAAATTTTTACAAATTAATTAAAAGTGTTCTCTATTGTCCTCCGATGTAAGATTGCACGTGAATAATATTTTTAAAATCTGGACGGCCGTATATGCTAACATAAGTCATTGCATCCTGTGCATTTTCATTTAAGTGCCGTGAAGTTCCTTTGAGTCGTGTGGGTCGTATAATGACAATTTTCCCCTGTTCTTACGGATTTCTACCAGCAGCCATAACGTTACGTACTTGAATACATTACTCTGATCACAGTTTGTTTTTATTCAGTCGAATGAAGAGAAGTAATTAGATCTCGTTTTTTGCAAGTAAGTCGACTACATACTAATGGATTTATTGCCGACATTTTAAAATGTGATTGACTTTGTTCTGACGAAACATAAACTGATACGAACAATTATTTATGCCACTGACTTTCTTATTTGCCTCCTCGTATGTGCGTGCATTTCTTATTTTGATGTTGAAATAAGGTCCATCTTCTCCTTGCCAGAATAAAATTGGATATTGTAACGCATCGTTTGAACGATCAGTTTTGGAAACACGTTGAAGATGGCCAGTCAAATTCTTCACCAACTATGACAATCGCTACTTCATTAACTGTTTGTGCGTTGTATTGTCTCGGATGTTGACCAGCTGGTGTTTTGTCAGCTCTAATAATTACAGCATAGTCATCAGTTGGCATTCGCTCGACGGCCGTGCTAAACAGTCAGACTAATTGAATGTGTTGATCGAAAAATCTTTGCAAACCAGCAACAATTTATCGTCTAGTGTTGGTATGGTATTGGCAATGTTGATCTACTTGCTCCTCTGCTGTCCCCATGAAATAAATTTGGAGAAATTTGTAATCTGAATTTGCAAGTAGAAAAAGAGATTCAGCACGATAATAAATAAGTCTTGGGATTTAGAAAGTTGGCAAGTAATTTTCACAAATGATTTCCGTTGCACCAAAAGATGACATTTGGAAAAATGAATTGTACCTGGGTATGTTTGCCAAGAAATGTTTTGACTGGTTAGTTTTACCTGATACCAGCGTAATAGTTCTGGTGGTAAATGCAATTCTGGCAATTGAACTTTTCCACCATTGCAGCAAATTCCTGTAGTTTCATTCTTAAATTTCAAAGCAAAGCAAAATTGGCATAGTTTATCCATTTTACCAGTATTGACAGTTCGATGAAAACTGTAATCATAACAAACATCGCAAATTAACGCCGTGCAGACTCCGTATGAATTGATTACTACGTTCTCGATTGGTTTCCAGTCTTTCTCTCCGTTGGTGGACTGTTTCATTGGAACGAACTTGAGCAGCACGTCCTCAATCTGCCTCCAATCTCAATTCTATTTGTTTTGTTGTTTGAGAAGAACGGGATCGAGCAATTCTAAACGTGCTTCTCAATTCCATTAGGAGTTTAGTGCACTATGGTATTTTAATATAGACTCTAAAGTATTAATACACAAAGCTTGATTAAAATCCATCAATACAGCAAATAGCTTATGCATAAAATAATCTCTATATAGCCCATATAAGAAAAAAACGACATTAAGGGCCCCAAGGCCCATTCACGACAAGATATAAAGTTAAAAACACCTGTTTATTTCAAGATTGATAAAAATGGATACATTTATTATTATTTGTCAAGACCTTTAAAAATAGAATTGTGGAATAAAATCTTAAACGTTAACGAAACCAGGTATATATATATATATATATATACCCCAATATATCTATATATTGGGCTGTTATCGATTAAATTAATTTTAATCGTTATCTTTTGAAAAATTACCCATTAATTAATCGATAATTTTGTTAAGCTAAAAATAAAGAGGAATGACGTCATTAAACTGAAAATTTGAAGAGAAGTAATAAAAATGGGCAATTGGTACCTGCATTAGGTTATTTTTAAAACAGTTTGCACTGTTACATATATATATTGGGCTGTTCTCGATTAAATTAAATTTAATCGTTAACTTTTGAAAAATTACCCATTAATTAATCGATAATTTTGTTAAGCTAAAAATAAAGATGAATGATGTCATTCAACTGAAAATTTGAAGAGAAGTAATAAAAACGGGAAATTGGTACCTGCATTAGGTTATGTTTAAAACAGTTTGCACTGAAAATAAGTTAAATAATGTATTATAGTGGAGGCACTTGAATGAAATTTTCAAATTAATTGTATAAATATAAAAGTAATACAGCTGTATAGAAATTGTTTGATGATTAGTAAAAACATAAAGATCATCTTTTTATCCCAAGTGGTTCGAAAGCTATGATTTTTTTCTAAGATCTCATAATCTCTCTTTTCACTATTTCGTTTTCCTTCAAATTGTGTGCCCTTTTAATAAATTTTTTTAAAATGCCCATAACCTGAGTATTTAATTTAATTAAATTTAAAACTCGTACTATTTTTAGGGGATATATTTAAAAATACGTAAAACCTAGTTTAATATAATGTCAATGAATTTAAATTTTGTTATTGTTAAATAGTTAAATGCTGTATCTTTGTGAATATGATTTTCCTTATAAAACAGGTTATTTTAAAGTATACCCCTTCTGCATACCTTTATCGGAGAAGTTCGTACGTAAAAAAAATAATGATAAAATAAAAAGTATTATTAATTATTTATTAAAAAAACAAAAACATTTTTCTATTTTTAATCACTATTTTATCCTTAAAATAATTTACTGATTAATCGAGAAATTAATGGGTAATTTCTGCAGCCCTAATATATATATAAGTTAATTTAATCATCGTTATTAATCTTTTTTTTTAGTTTAATTTGTTCTTTTGTTTAAGCATCGCTATTGACTTTTTGTCTTGTTTTTAAAATGAGAATATTTCGCAAGTATATACACCGACCTATCCAACTTATATGATGTGTTTGATTCCAAATGTTCAAATGATATTTATAGTCTCCAGCAAATGCATATATTTTTTAGTATAATTCCAATCCATCTATCTACGAATTAAAAGCACAATTATTTAAGTTCGTCTTTTCAGTGAATAAGTGTTCTGCATTTTTCGCAAATTAAAATTTGTTTGAAGAGTGTTCCATGCAAGAAAATTTTACTTGAAAAAACAAAAAACAATTTTCTTTGTGTCAAATGTAGGTAAAAATTCTTGAAATGTACGGTTTTATTATTGTTGAAAGTGTATTCTGTATTTTTTTCTTTATCATCTTAAAATATATAGCAACTTTTTGGCTGATAATGTTGGTACTGTTCAGCAATTATTTTAAAAATGAACCTTGATGTAAAGATTGAGGTTATTGTTTGAGGTTGGACTAATATATAAGTTATACATACATTATCTCTGGGTTGGTCTGAAACAGATCATTGTCATATCTCATATGAAAGTATTTATATTGATACTCAGGAAAATTCGATTTCATTGTGGCCAGTATAAATATACTTGTATAAATATATATAAACTTGACAGGGCTGCATATTTTATTATTTCAAACTTTGAAAAGACTGACATAAGGCTATTTAAATATTTTACATTTTCATGTAAATTCATTTTATCATTACGTCAACTAAATCAATACTGGGAATGTTTTTTGTTCCCAAAATCAATTTTTCGTTTGAAATGTTTTCATATAATTCTCGAAAAGCTCTTTTGTATTGAAGGCTTATCTAGGTGTGAGGATCAGGTGTCTATATAATTTAAATCAATAAGACGATAAATAACTTTGGCCTGGTTCTTCAATTAAATAGATATTTGTTTTTTTTCCTTGCTTTTTGGTTAAACTAGACTGTCCAGAGGGTTTTGGAAAAAAATCCGGGACATTTTTGTTCAATTCCGGGACAAATAAGTAAAACAAACCTTTAAAAAAAATCTTTTTATAGGTCACTTAAATCATAAAGCAATCATAAAATAGCCATTCATTATTTTTAAATTTGTTAAAATTCTTTTTAAAAACTCTTTAAATTCAATATATTTTTAATAGGTAACCCTTTCAAATATTACTTTAAATTTTTCATTAAATTTTTCGCTTGAGTGGATTTTTTCAAGAAATTTGTCATTCTTCTTGATTGCATTATAGAAAATGCTGCAATTCATGTTTGAAATTTATTGAATTGATAAGAGGGCAGCAACTGTGGAGACCTCCAGCTGGCTTCTTTGGTCAGATCATTTACGTTATATATCTAAACGAGAATTTCCCCATGATTTTCGCAAATCTTTATAATTTTATACTTACCATACTGTTTTAAAGTACATTTTAAACATATTAAAACAATTTTTTAAAGCATTTTGTAAAAACCAAATTATTCTAAAAGGGTTAATTAATTTAAATTTTACTATAATGTCATTTTTGATAAAAATTAGAAAGACGTCGATTTTTCCCCCGTGGACCACCTTAAACACTTAGAAATAGCAAAATTTATCATTTTTCTTGTTTCCAAAAATTTGGATCGACGTGCTTGACAAAATTTCCACACAAAAAAAAATATATGAATGACATTTATATTTTAAAGATCACTTTTGACTTTATTCATAAAATATACTTAATTTTTATACAAAAGCGTTTTAATATCTGAATTCCGGGACAAATTGCGTCCCTGACAGGATTCCGGGACAGAGGTGAAATTTAGGGACTGTCCCGGCAAATTACCAGCAAAACTGAAACGCTCAAAAAGTAATTAAACACTTTCATATATGTTTATTTCATTTATATATATAATTAAATGACGTATAATAATTTTGCACATAGCTATGCAGTCCCAAAAATATTGTATACCTTGTTTAACTTAAACTAATATTTATTATACATTTTTTAAGTAGAAAATAAATATAATGATATCGTAATGCTTGCTTGTAAGAAAATAATTAAACTTATAAACTCGGCCGAAATTTTTGATAATTTTGATTATATGTATATATATTTGGGCTGTTAAAGATTAATTTAAATTTAATAGTTAACTTTGGAAAAATTACCGAATAATTTTTAGTAAAGCTGAAATTCAGACTTATGAAGTCATTAAACTAAACATTTAATAAAATTCCCAAAACATTAATATTTAATTTTTAAAAATATAAAATTCCTAGAAAATATATTTAAATATAAGAAGCTTAATTTATTGTCAATGAATTTAAATTTCGTAATTATTTATTTTTTATATTATTTTCCTTATAAAAACAACTTATTTAAAAGTTTACACTTTAAAAGTCTTCTTTTTTTATATATAGAGATGTTTTTACGTAAAAACCTATTTCTTAATTTATAATAACTAATTATTAATTATTACATTAGAAACAAAATTTTTAAATGGTTTCTTTAATTCTAATCACTATTTTATCGATTAAAATAATTTTAATCGATACAAATGTTACCGATTAATCGAGAACTTAATCGATAATATATATATATATATTTATATATATATATAAAGAGAGAGAGAGAGAGAGAGAGAGAGAGAGAAAGAGAGAGAGAGATAAATATACATTTATATATGTATATACATTTATGTGAAATAAATATGTAAAACATTCGACATGGTCCGAAATAAAAATACGTTTTAAAATTTTAAATTGGAAAATACATATTGACATGTAAATTGCTTTATTTATACACTTTCTTATTTAAAAAATAAGTCAAGATTTACTTAAATATCTTTTTACGACTGTTATGTCCCATAGGTAGAGATGAGACAACGTTATTTTTGTTTTATTTAGATAGATATATTAAATACATAATTGTATTTACTATTTACGAAACTAATTTTCATATCATTACATTTTATTCTGGATCAGAATGTATTTAAGCAGTTGATAACAGTGCTTCTTTAATGTTTACCTAATCTGGAATAATAATAATAATAAAATGATAATTTATACAGCGCTGCATCCCATCAAGAAGCCAGGCTCACAACGCTTTATATGGAAATAATTATACATATATTAATAAAAGAAACATTCATATCATATTATTCCTCTGGGTTGGCGTGGGTCGGCATGCAACTCTTATTTTTCATTAGTCAGTCGTAACATACTAATTCCTTAGCACGTGCTTGCATGCATTTTCAGGCATCATCAGGTATCATACACGTCATCACATGTTACTAAATTGTTGTAGCAACCTAACAAATTTTCCAGGGCCTATCATCAGATTATCCAGAATCTTTGTCCAGCTCAAGGTTAGCATCTCCTATTACGATGTTTGACCTAACACCTAACGCAACGGTTCAAAAATAGTTATTGTTATGAAACTCTATATTGAGATTGCTGCTCACCGACGTTAAGTATGAATCCAATGTTGCAAGACATCGGGGTCATTTTTCAGTATTACTTGGTCATATTTGTATTTCAGTTCAGTTGTCGGTTATTTTATAAATAACTGGGCAATTAGACAGTCCTAAAAGTGGTATCTTTGAGTATGCAACCATTTATCCTTTACCTTGTTAGGTCCTTGACTAAGCTTATTGTTATTTAATTTTAAATAATCTTACACAAATCTTGTAGCACAAGCAAAAAATAAAATGTGAGTCGTAAGCGTTAATAAAACACTAATTTATACTATCACATAATGAAAAGTAGATTTTATTGTAACCCTAGAGTTTTTATCACTGGACTGGAGAATTGGTTTCGAAATGATCTTTGCGGGATGACTTTATTTCGTTACATCAGTAGTGCCTATATCATTAATTAACATGCAGATAAATAATGGATTAGTGATTATCATCTCATGAAGGTTCTTGTCTATAGTACTATAACAAAATACCACAGGTTATAATTTAGCTAGTCCCATTGAAAGGCTGATGTAGCCGTAATTCACTATTTCTTCAGATTAAAACGCTTGCAAACAGTGTACATCCACTCAAATTGGCAAACTTTAATTATTAGTCAGGTTCTCTTTATCGCAAAATGATTCGTTTAACTACTCAAAAAATGAGCTGCGTAGACACCCAACTTTTTCAGATCTTAATATCTACTCAAAATGCTGTATAATGTTTTGTTCTATGAATTTCAATGAAACTTAAATTATCTTAAATTCTATATATTATCGAAATTTTTGTAAGTAATATTTGACATGAAATAACTTTTTTTGAAAGTGTTTTTATTCCCCTGAAATTACATAAAATGTCAATGTGTGTTAAATGTTAATCTTTCGTTGAGATTGGAAATTTGAGATCAACAAGAATGATGTTCAAGCAAAAGACACGAGTCTTTCTTTCAAATCTAATCACTTTAACCCCCTTTCTGGAAAAATACTAAATCATTACGAGGGTTTGAAGTCAAAAGCTGTGAGTTTTATTTTAATTTAATGAATTTTTATCAAAATTTATCAT
The DNA here is from genome assembly GCA_002072015.1 of Radix auricularia. NCBI lineage: Eukaryota > Metazoa > Mollusca > Gastropoda > Lymnaeidae > Radix > Radix auricularia. The sequence continues at coordinate 106,299 of MUZC01004476.1, read as the reverse complement.
AATTTACTTTTAAAAAGATATTTTTAATGTCTAAAAAACAATTTAAAAATGAACTAATACCTCCTATTTATAAATATGCAAACAATGTAGATTTGATTTCAAAATTATGTATTACTTATTTTTAAATTGATTTTTTAAAGATAATTAATGCAAATTTCTTAATTTTATATATTCAAAATGTATTAGGAAACTTCGACCAGCTAATTTGCAACATATTTAAGTAAATGGGTCTAAAACATAGACGTAAACAGGGTAAGGGTTAGCATGACAGGGCGTAACAAAAAAGTGAACGTTTCGGCAAAGAGCTTTTCTTCAACGGACACACAATACACAAAATGTTTTGTTACTTCCTGTCAGGCTAACCCTTACCCTGTGCCCGCCTTTTCTATTTAATTCCTCTTTATAAGCCTGATTGCAGTTTCACCCCTAATTTTGTGTATTATCAATATTTTTTTAATCTGGGTTTTATTGTGAATCAATGTACACTATTAAGGTATTAACATAAAGCTGGTTTTAAAAAAAACAACTAAATTTATGAAAACATAATTCACATAAATAATATTTTGAGAAAAAATTAAATGATATTGCCATTAAATTGTGAGCACGCATCTCATTCACATGCATTTGATCCTTTAAATAATACGTTAATGGTATTTTAGTTTTATACAAATAATTATACAACCGAAAAGCGATTAAGTTAGGTTAAGACAATATTATAGTAACTTCCTATATATGCCCCAGGGAAAAGCTTTGTTTGTCCTTTATTGATACTACATTTGAAACGCCTTGCAACAAGAATCTCAATGTAAAGCGCTGTGCGCCCGGCTCCTGGCTAGGATACAGCGCTATATAAATTATCATTTTAATGTTATTAATAATCAATTTGATTCTTAATTAAAGCCTCCAGGTGATTGCCAGGTGAGGTTTCTTGGTTGCTTGTGTGGATGCAGGGTATTAGTAAGGGTCAAACAATGACTTTGTGCAAATTCAAGTAATCTTATTTCTCTATCATGTGTTTCACCCCAACCGAATTTTCCATCTGTACCCGGCCATTGTTGGTACGCGTCAGGGCTAACCTTCGCATTCCAGTCTCCCAGTATCATTAGAATGTCTTATCTCGGTGTTTTCTCATAGAATTTCTCCAAGTTGTTATCGCTGTTGTTGGAAGTTGTATGATCGTGATACTATAAGTTCTGGCACATATTATAATTCTTATCCGTCGATTTGAAATTGGTGTGCAACTAATGACTGATGCAAATATTTCCTTTCTGACGAGAAACGCTACGCCATATTGATGGTTGGAGTCATCACCACTCAAACACATTTCATGCCCCTCTTTTACTGATGTTTCGCCAAAGTCAGTTCAGCAGACTTCGGCAAGTCTTCTTCTTCTTCTTCTTATATGTTACAGACGCTCCTTCTGTACAGAAGATTATTGCGTCCTACGCATTTCTATGTTTTGTGTTTAGTCCTGTATTCTTGCTAGAGTTTTAAATGATGATAATATATTGGCTTTCCTGGTTTCTTCAGGCAACACATTCCACGCCCTAATACCGGACGGAAAGAAAGAAAACTTGTATGTGTTTTTATCTTTATGTCTATCTGAGGGTTGTATTAAGTTATCTTTGTGTTGTATTTCTAAATTAGTTTTAATAGCTTTATGTATAATTACTAATTTTCTCTTGGTTCTTCTATTCTCCAGTGTTTCAAGGTTTAATGATTTAACTAATGGTGTTACTCTTGTCAGTTTTGAATATTCTCCAGTAATGAATCTTGCAGCTCTTATTTGGAGTTGTTCTAACCGATCAATATTTTGTTTGGCAGATGGGTCCCATACAGAAGATTCATATTCTAGTATAGGTCTCACCAGGTTGATGTAGCATTTTAGTTTTATATCCTTGATACATTTGTAAAAGTTTCTTTTTATAAAGCCTAAGTACTATGATGTTCCAACGGTGCCGATGTTATTTATGCGTTAGTTCTTTTACTTTTCCACGCTGATACAGGGTTCTTACTTTCCAAGTGCCTGTACTCAATCCATTTGCTGGGAAGCCTAATTTTGTCAATTCCAAAAATTCACTTAACGCCCCCATCGTGATGACTAGCAGTAAAGTGCGTGGCTGTTAATACGTTCCACGACCGATACGGTATGGATATCTTTATTTGCTGTGTGTCCATGCTTCCTTTCTGTGGGCTTATATATTTGGTGGCGCCCAACTCCACTCAAAGTCATTGATTTGTTATCAGGGTTTACTCCCCTAGCCTTTATCGAGAGTGATTATTACCACAAGGCAGTGGAGGTTTGTAAACAGATTTTTTCTTCTCTCTATGAGCAGTCTTACATGGTTAACGATGTTAAACTGCTTGACGCATGTGTTTTCAAACTGCCATTGGTCCGATTAAGAAGTATAAATAATTTTATAGCTAAATCTAATGCTAAAATATACTTGCATGAATAGGTATACCTTATAAGACACCATTGTCAATGTATTTGGGTGGCGATTTCAGCATATCTTTTAAAATTTCAACAAAAACTGACCTTAAAGATTGCTTTTTTTATGTTCGCCATTTTGACCGAAACCGGTGTTTTAAGTATGCTTGTGTGAGTGAACGTGATTTACTGATCCATGACTGTTAACGGCCGAAGAAATATTATCAGAGAGATGGACTAGGTGAACCTGTTTGGTGAAAAATTACTTTAAATTGTAAGCTAAAAACGTTTGCTATTACAAGTAATTATGATCACTATAATTTCATGACCACATGATTAAAATATTGAAGTGAAACATAGTATTCATTTTATGTACTTTTTTAGTTGCCCATTCTCACCCTTTTTTATTTTTAGCGTAAAACCTTTCAACATCATTTTAAAGAAATATGGATTATTTGATTAAATTGAAATTTGGTAGACACCTGTATCTCCTAATGCAATAAAATATTCTAATATTTTATTTAATTTTACTCACCTGTCAAGTTATTTGCTCTTTTTTTTTCAAAATGTATTTACTGTTAGCACACCAATTTTGTCCGATTAATCAAAGATGAATAATAAATAACTTTTTTGAAAAAAATAGTAATGTTGTTCTAAGAGTGATCTCTTATTACGTGTTGTAATTGTTACAAATCGTCGAAGAGAGACAAAAAGTTGGATTAAAACTTTTTAAAATAAAAATTGATTAAATAAAAAAAGGAAACAAAAAACAGATTTATAAATACTCAACACAATAAAAAGTAAAAATAAATTATCCTTTGATTTCCTATGTCTACAAAATATTAAATCAGGTGTGTAAGCCTTATTGGGTGTCAAAATAAATATTATGCTTTTTTTTTAGTATTGCTTCATCTCCCTGATGATTTGTCGTATATGTGACATTTTCTTATGTACCCTCATTCATTGCACTTCAATGCATAATGTATATCAGTGATTCCAAACTTTTTTTGCCTATGGACCCCTTTTATAGTCAAAACTTGCCCACGGACCCCAAAGTGAAAACGCTATATAAAAGTATAGCATACACATTTTCTAATATAAACTACAACATTTTGTTGGAGAATTATTTATTTAAACTTAACTTAAAGTTGTTGTTTTTTTATTGACTGGGATGAACTTGACGAGATTTATGAACAGCTAAATTTTGTGTTTAGCAAACGCAAATCCACATGAACACTAATATCTAGCCAGGTTTTATTTCGTTTTGGACGAGGTTCATAACTGCACTGATTCCACGCTCTACCAAATAGGAAAGACGGGAAAGTAGTCAACAACTTTTGAACAATAACCCATGATGTAGGAAATACAATTGGGATCTCTTTTTGTAACCAGAAGTTCTCGTATCCTTGTTCAAACATTGGTATAAGTTCCTCCTTTGTGGATAATTCAATAAGTTGCTCCTGTATTAGTATTGATTCGTCTATGTCTGGGGTCTGAGATAGTCCCCGAGCAAAAGGGTTCAACACCCAGTCGGGAATATCCAAGTGAAGAATGTCTTCAAATCTTTGGCTCAGGTCTGCATGAAGAGCCGCTAAGTGTTGACAGTAGGCAAACAAATCTTTATTTCTCTTTGCAATTTCGATAGTTTTTTTAATCTGAGACCATTCTCTTAATCCCAAGTTTTGTTCATACAAAAAGACAATTGCAAAAAACGCAGATATTACGCTTTAAATTTTGATGAAATTTAATTGGTCACCTTGTAGTTTCCATTAGTTTCATTAAATTTGGCAAACAAATAAGTCACATGGGCTATGTCATTTTTTGAACTAATTAAATTTTGTCTCAAAACATTGTCTTTTCCTTCCAGTAATTCCAGCACTGAATAAGAGAGCATAAAATTGATTTAAACGTGCACTTTTAGCAAACAAACGTACTTTTGTGTGAAGTAGTACAGAATTAAAGTCTTCATCATTTTCCAAACAAAGTTTAGCAATCATTGAAGGCATTCCTTTTGATTTTATTAATTGCTCCTATGACATTATATAGTGATCAATGCAAAACTTCACTAAAATTCACTAAATTATGTCGATATATGACACAATGCATTGAACATACATGTGGTACAGCTTGTTTTAAGTGTGTCAGAAAGCCTCGGTATCTTCCTACACCATCAGTAGCAACAGAAATGATACTAATCAAGAGTGTAGCTTTTTCATTGAAAAATCTTTTTTTTTTTAATTCATTAAAGAACGCCTCACCTTTCATATCTGTTTCCAAACATTTAGCAAACAGGTTGGCAAAGTTGATATTCTTTTACAAAGTTTTACGTGAGCTAAAAGTAAAGCCTCATTTCCTGGTTAAGTGGACTTGTCAAGCTGTAGAGAAAATTCAGATGTTTTCAAGCACTCACATAAAGAATTTTCAACACACTGAGCCATTTTGCTAATCCTTCTTTGGACTGAATTATTGATCAGTGGAATTGTTTTTGTGGTGTTGAAAGCTGGTTTGTGCAACACAGTGCTTATCACCTCACTTACAGCTGTTTAAATAAGTTCTTCACTAATCGTGTTGGGCTTTCCAGACTTTGCAATCAATAAAGAAATATTGTAGAACGCACGCTGTCCATCGTCATTTAGTCATCTTGCTTAGATGTTGACCTTATGAGTGATGCTGTTTTCAAATATGTGTCTTGGACTGCTTCAAAAACATTAAATCGTTATCGTTTTTATCACTAAGGATTTTCATTAAATGTTCCTCATGCTTGGAAGGTTTTATAGACTCATTCCACAAAGTTTGATTACACAGAAGACACGTCTGTATCATAGACTTTCCTGGTTTATTGTAGGCAAGTTATGCTTTAAGCAGCATAAACTATTTTTGGTGTCTCACTGCGCCATCTAAAACTTTGACAATAAAAAAGGGGTATGCGGGTGAGATTTCTATGTTTCAATATATTAGGATTTTTAAAGCAACTTTTTTAATGTTATCAATATTTTTTTAATGTATCGAATATATATTAGAAAAAAAAGGTGTTTGGTTGAAATTTGAATTTTAAAAAAGAATTTGTGCTGCCCTGATTCATGTATTTAGAGTCGTCCAATCATATCAAATGTGGTATCAATGAAAAGCTAGATTCTTCCTGCCTTGGATAAATTCAACTTACCGATAGTTCACAATTTACCCAACCCTGCAATTATCGTCATTTGAGCTTAAAGATTCTATTTTTATGACTTACATATTGTGTCTCTGCCATTCTCACGCATCAAACTTGACAAGCCTTTCAATTAACCAAGCATTTTTATTGGTTACAGCTGTTGGATTATCGTTGTTCTTTTTCTGATCTTAGCTCAAACAACTTTATTTTACTAATGACCATAGATTTCTACAACAGTATACATTGTTCTTTATTTTTTTTTCCGTAATAATAATAAAAAACATAATTTTATAATTGTTTACTACATTAAAACCTTCCGCGGACCCCCTGACATTGTTCAGGGACCCCCAAATCAATTTTAATTGTCCACGGACCCCCTGAATGGTTCCGCGGACCCCTGGGGGTCCGTAGGGACCACTATGGGAACCACTGATGTATATGCTTGACGCAAAGCTCTATGTTGACACTTAATTCTTTTAAATAAAATTACACATTTCGTTTCATAGCCAGTTTTCCAAAAAATAGATTTTTCCTTTCTCTGTCTGATGCCACGAGTTAATTTTTGTAGACATGAGAAATTTAACTAAAATTGTGTTTGTCCTCTTTTGAGAAATTTAATAAAAGTGTTCCTTTATTTATAAATTCGTTTTCCCCCTTTTCTTTTATTTCATCGGCTCTCAAGTGTATTTAGTGTGTTACCTGATCCAGCTAAAGATATTTCGAAGTTATAAATGTTTTTAAAAAAATAATTTCGTATATTTTGCTGTTGTTTTCATTATCGTAAGATAGACCTGGATGCCTTTTGACAATTAATCGGCCACACAATTCTATAATCCCTAAGAAAATTAGTTGTATTAGAATTAGATATTTTCTTAATTTTATTAATTTATTTTTGATTTAGATCCTATTTTAGGTATTTATCGGATAACGCCAGTGACAGAAATATCTTAAATCCTGCTATGAATAGAACATTAGGCGTCACTAGGGGGGTTCGGTGTGGGCGGGCCGCCCCGGGTGACACCATCAAGGGGGTGACACCAGACCGTAAAAGTCTATATATTCCTGATATTCAACACTGGAAAACTCGGAGGATTTCTATGGGTTAAATCGTGAGGGATGACATCATGAGCTACCGCCCTGGTTGACACAAACCCTAGTGACGCCTCTGAATAGAACTGTTGAAATGTACAGAGAAAGGGCACAGTACCTAAATATATTTATATTTTACGTGTGTTCTCTAAGCAGTTTAGTACATAGGATTCATATAGATGAAGCCAAAATACACATTGTTACGCAAATGAAAGAAAATTGTTTCTTACAAGTAGTTTTAAATGATCACTTTTGATACTGCCTTCCACTTCCTAAATTAATATTTTTACTTTGTTTTAAAATTTCTTTCTTTTTTTTTTTTTTTGCACTCTTAAAGTAAATTCATTTCTTTCTCTGCTTTTCCGTTCTGGTATTTTAAAATATTAATTTATATTTTGCTTATGTTATGGTATATTACATTATATCTATGCAAAGTAAATTTAATTTAAATAATTTATTTCACTTTTTTTTTTACCAAAGGCGATAGATTATATGTTTACTTGACTTTTAGTGTAAAATAAAGCAACACAGAGAATGCGTGAGTCTGCATAAAAGCTTTTTTTCATTAAAAATGTTTTCTTTTTTAAAAAAAAAAGACAACTTAAAATATATATTAACTTAATTCTACCTAAATTCTGACACATGAAAGTGTAATTTAAACAATGTTCTCTTTAAGCAGTGCGGCTCGCGGCAGTGCATATATCGTAACAACGCCCCGCAGTAGCTTAGAATTACTTCGCAGCTAATTTTGCAAAATATTGCACATAAAATGGATGCTGTGTAACTTTGCTCACGAGTCTTTTTTTCCTTTGCACTGAATTGCACACTGTCGAAAGAAACATAGAAGTAGAAGAAACTTTGGTTGTGAAATGAACATTTCCGTGTTAACTTTTTATACCAGTGTGGGACATTAATAAGTTAAAACTGAGGTTACAAAATTAAATAACTATATGAAAACATATTACAAAATTATCTGTTTAGTGCTAGTTGTTCTAGTCGAGGGATATCTAACATTTTTTTAGTACTCGTGACATAATTGGCCAGCACAGCTTTGTTAGCCGACACATGATTCTATTATTACCTCTTAATAATTAATTAATTTACCTAGATTAGTTTTATTATAGAACGTTACAAAAACTAATGTATGATAATTGTAATTATAATTTTCTCAAGTTCTTTTAATAAACACTGCTTGTTAAACTTCTTCAAATTTTCCAAGAATGTAAACGAAATGTTCCAAAATAGATTTAGCATTCATTTTATTAAGCTAGTTTAGTTTTAATGAATGTTTAATTTAATCTATTTTGGAACGTTTCACTTATTTACTTGAGAAACTTGATATAGCTTAACGGATAGTGTTTATTGAAAAGAATTTGAGGAATTATAATTATCATGCATTGGTTTTTGTAACTTTTTTTTTCTGAAATAAACCATATTCCAAGTCAAGCTTACACATTTTTTTGCTCCTGTCAAACATGGTGAACTGCGCAACTATGGGGATTTTATCAAAGAGATTTTGTTGTCTGGGACTAAATCTCTTGTTCATTACTTTTTAAAATTATTACTAAGATAAATCGCTGGGATTACACTTACTAGAAATACTGTTAAAGATAGAGTCCTGCAAATGGAATGGTATTGGTCAGCATAAATTGCCAAATAGCGCCAACCCTTGCGGCTCATCTGATTTATCCTCAATGTCACATCGAAATGGATCTGCTACTCAAATGAATTTCTGCGAATCAATAACTGGAAAATTAATAGTTGATAGGCAAGTGAAGTATCGTTCACAAGTTTCATTCAGTCACCTCTGACAAGCAAGAGATAGTTTCGCTAGCACAATGCCGAAGGCGCCTTGCAAGCACCAAGTCTAGAAACCGTTACTCTCTTTTGCCTCAGAATGATGGTCGGCTCGCTACCGCTGGACCGCCACTCACCTTATTATACCATATGAAGTGTACAAGGAAAGAAACGGCTTTGTGACACATATAAAATTATTTAGTTTTCCACTTTGTTTGATATATATATTAGGGCTGTTATCGAATAAATTAAATTTAATCGTTAACTTTTAAAAAATTACCGATTAATTAATCGCTATTTTTGTTAAAGCTAAAAATAAAGATTATGACGTCAATACACTGAAAATTTCAATTAAGTAATAAAAACAGGCAATTGATTTTTGTTTATTGAGTTATTTTTAAAACATTGTTACCAATTTAAAAAAAAAATAGCGTATTAAATTTTAGGAACTCGGATGAAAATTTCAAATTAATTTTAAAAATATAGAAATAATATAGCTGTATAGAATTTGTTTGATGATTAACAAAAACATAAAGGTCATATTTTTATCCCAAGTTACAATTTAAAAAAAAATGTTTTCATGATCATTTTTTTCACTAATGTTTTCTTTCACGTTATGTGCCCTTTTATGGCAATTTTTAAAATTTCCTATAACATAAGTATTTAAGTTGATTCAAATTAAAAAATATAATATTGTTAGGAGATAAATTTAAATATAAGTAGTTCAATAAAATGTCAATGAATTTTAATGTTGTTGTCGTTAATTAATTAAAAGCAATGTTTTTTTTTTTATATCATTGTCATTATAAAACAGGTTATTTTAAAGTTTACACTTTCGAAAGTTCCTTTTTAAATGGAGACATTTGTACGTAAAAAAACTATTATTAATTATTAAAAATTAATAATTTTAAAAATAAATTGAGAACATTTTTAACAAAAATTTCTTTAATTTTAATAGCTATTTTATTGATTAAAATAATTTTAATCGAAAAAGAAAATTCCGATTAATCGAAAATTATTCGGTAATTTTCGCAGACCTAATATATATATATATANATATATATAAATATATTGCTCTTAAAGTGGTTTTATTTTTTTAAAAATGTCTCTAGACATATTAGATATTCATATATATTTCGTAAATTTATAAGAAATCTGTATAATTTTATAACGTTATTACTTAAATATATCGAAACACCAAAATGTGACTGAGCCATTTCTTTCCCTGTACTCTTGATATGGGAAACCTTTTATAATAACTCATATCCCTCTGTTAATACACAGCAGATTTTCTGATTCAACTTGTTTTGATTGTATGTTATGTCAATATTTAGGTATGGAGAACATTAGGCGAATTTTTTTCGTACCTAAATATTGTCGGGAATTAGGGCGGGCGACCTTGAAATGGGTCTGTCTGGCGCCCTTTGAGCAGCCCATGTCTGGCAAGTCTGGCGGGTTTGCCCAGGCGATGGGAGTGCAAATGTGACTGGCGAAAGCTGACCAGGTGTCATGTATGGTTAGTCAGAAAGACGCGGGTAGGGGATTAGTGACCAGTGATAGATTACGTCATACCACCCCAGCTACTCCCGTCTTACCTAAGGGGATTTACAATTTGATTGACAGTTGACCTCGGAAAGTGAGAGTTGGAGGGGGCGGAGTCTGAGAGAATAAGAACGCTCGGACTCAGACTCGGACTCACACGGTGGGACAGAAGATGAGTTATTGAGAGGGACACAAGTGTTAGGGAGAGATAGGTAAAGTCGCGTATACGTTTGAATAATGAAGTATTATTATTTTTGCATTCTGTGTGGACTTCAGTGATTGATTAACCGAGTGTGTGAAAGAAGTAGAAATAGAACATTATAACACAACAGGAGCTTTACAATATTAATAGAAAAATAATGTTTTAGTCTAGTGGCAAAATCTATTTTTTAAAAAAACAGAGAACATCTCAATGATGGTTTGCGAGCTAATTAAAATATTAAAATATTTATATTGCCTAAAGTTAATGTAGACATTGTATTATTGGGTATTTAGCCGAAAATAATATTTTTTCTTTAATAACATGTTACATTAGTATACGTTTTCTTTTTTGTAAAATCTAAGTTTATTCATATATCTTTCTACGTCTATGTTATTATTGGGTTAGAAAGAAGCGGCAGTGGGATAGTAGTACAGCGACATTTATCAAGCAAAAATAGCTCTGATTTTTCAGACCATTTGGGTTACTAGAAAATCAACAAATGCGTTATGAGCTTTCGATCCTTGTGACGAAATGAGAAAATAACGCTTTTCTGAGACTAGTTTATGTTTATTTCAACAGAAAATTTATATTTTTCCCCATTAAAAATGCATTTAAATTAGATTTTTATCTCATATACTATGAAATATAATATAAACGATAAAGCAAGAAATCAAATGTAATTTATTTCTTTAAAATGTAAATTGTTTAAACAATATATAATAATACAAGTTAATACAGAAAGAAAACAAGAAAATTAAATTTAAGTATCTATAATCAATAGTATTTTAAAATTAATTAAAGGTATGAACATTTTTTGAAAATTTTACTTTATAATATTTTTAAGTAAATATAGATCTATATATGTTATGACTATGATCTTTAGTTTATTAAAATGCAAACAATACGAACATGAATATACTCCAAATAAGTACATGTATATAAAAATGAAAAGACAAATAATGTATAAAAAACATTTTCTTATATATTTACTTTAAAGGATTTATTGTTGGTTTAGACCTTGTCTCATGGTGTCAAGCATATAATGGTCATTTTTTATTCGAGCAACCAGTTTCGTATTTAAGTAAACGTGCTTATAAATTTGAAATAATTATTTACTAATACTAAGAAAGGATAAAGATATAAATGCCAGTGATTTGCAATGGGCTAAAAGCAAAATTTAAAAAAAAAAAATATTGTTTAAATATTTTTTTTTTTTGGGGGGGGGGGGGAGTATTTTATTTCCTTTAAACATTTAGAGAAAAATTTAAAGATCACGAAAGTTAAATAGTAAACTTTTTAAAAGAGACACAATTACTATGTGGGTTAGTTATGAACATCTAAAGCGTTGTGAAAATGGCCTATATCAATCAAATTATTTTCTCTGATATAAAATGCATTTTTATGTTTTATAATAATGTGCCACACTAAAATCTTTTTCATTTCTGTTATTCCAATGTTGTCATCTGAGAAGCACTAGATTGAGGACAGAGAAAAACGTTACGTGAGAGAGCCATGATAGAAAGTTCGAGGGAGAGAGAGAAAGTAATAAAAGATCGGTGTGATATATGTGTACTCCACTTGAACACTAAAATTTAATCTTGTACACATTAATTAATGATTAATGTGAATCATTGTACGAGAGATATTCTTGTTTGATAACGCATACTAACACACATGAAAAGAGATGTGTGACATAAATTTTCAGAAAGTTGTCATGCACAAAGGTAAAAATAATTAGCATTAAGGCAGCCCTATCTCTTTTTCAAATATCCGAAGTTAAGCTATCTACAATTGTTAAATGAATAATGTAAACCTATAAATTATTCATGAAATAAAGATAATTTAATTATCAAGATCGTACTGTTAACACATTTCGGAAACTCGGTCATAGTGGAAGTGAAATTATTTATTGTTTAAAGAGGAAGGTGTTCATAAAATGTAAAAATCTTATCAACCATGTTAATTTGTAAATATTAAAGGCATTATGCAGCGGTGTATAAATTTTTTGAAAGTTTATGAAATAAATGGAGTGTGCCAGTACAACACTAATAACAGTTGAAATCAGTGCTACCAGCAGTAGCACTAGTTGAACTACATGTAACATTACACAAAAACTGTTGGTTACATACATGTTGCGCGCACACTGTGACGGTATATAATTCACACAAACCTACCACAGCTTCACACTTATTGGTTCTACACACAGCAGGAAATATAACATTTGAACTATATAGGGATGTTCATAATGTGGTGGAAATCTATTTTAAAAAATATTATATCTAAATATATATGTAAGGACAAATTCATAAAAAATTAATAAAAAATACGAGTAAATACGTGAATGTAGGTATATTAAGAATTATTGATTTTATCAGCTAATTTTTAATTCTTCGTTAATTTGAGACAACTTATTGGACTTGCAAAATGGAAAACAATTTCGTAATTTTATTAAGCTAACAATTTTGAGAACATAGTGATTTGACTGTATTTATGCCTCAAAACTTTGTTCCGCTAAAATGTAATCTCCGGAGTCTCTATCAGATATTTGAAGCTACAAGCTGTTGATCTGAAGGCCTATGACATGTCAATATATAGGTTTAAGTCACTGAATTAAGATTTTGAAAGATTTGCACGACAGCAATGAGATTTGGTGAGAAGACAAAAACGGGCAAAGTTTTTTTTTTTTTTTTTTTAAATTTAAAAGCTTCAACACGCAGACTAACAGATTGTCAACACTTGTAACTCGCTACTGTAGTTTGGAGACCCCTGTATCACAACAATAGTCTCAAAACTTCATCTACTCTCTTTTGTTGTGTGATTTTTTTTTATGGAAGAAAAAGTATAAAAGTTATTACGTTTACAGTGCGTCTTTAGAAAGGTGTTAATAGTGCGGTCCATGTAGGTTGACACCATCACATGGGGTGAAACTAGATTGTAAAATTTGGTACGTTTCCGTTATTTGGCACTGTACTGTGTGTTAAGTCGCTAGGGGTTAACACCATGTGCTACCGCCTTCCCTAGTCATGCTTTTGATAGTCATCATGATTTGGATTGAAATGAAATTAATAGGCGTCTTGACTTTACATCTTACTCCAATTTTTCCCGTGTGCCCTTAATAATCGTTTTTGTAATGAAAGCTGTATAAATATCAATGTAATTATCCTATAGTCCTGAACCTTAGCTAATTTTTTATTACATTCCCACAAAATTTTCTGGCATAAAGCATGTTAAAATACCAGTTTCTAGAGGTCGAGAGACCACAATGTCCTTTTATCCTAAAAATAACTTTATTAAATAAAATTTATTGAAAACAATAGTTGCTTAGTGAATTACTAGATCTTTAAAAACGTGTTATATACAATTTGATGGACAGTATTAAATTTCTAAGGCGTACACAACTTTGTGTGTCCTCTCCTTAGGAGTCGGGATCGTAAACTTTTATTCCTTTATTCAACATTGTATTTTTACAAAAATAAAAATATTGACACATATATAAATAATGAGCTAATATTAAGTTTTGAGAACTTTTCAACTTTATATTTTGATTAATTTCAACAAATAACAATGATATGGATAAATAAGAAACAATTAACATTATGATATTATAATTTGGGTAATCATGCATTAGGCTGTAAAATTTATATTTCTCATAAGTGTCTTCAGCAATATACCAATGTTTGAGGCAGCATGATATTTTGACTGGCTCTCACAAAAGAAACACTACTGATTATGAAGACCACAAACCAAATACAATTTAGTGTCGTCATGGAAGAAGTTAAAGATTATGTATGGCATAGCAAACATATCTGCCGTGATCACGCAAACACATTATGTGCTCTGACTGAAACCAGATTCTAATTATTGACAACGAAAAAAAATTTGTTTATATATTCCGCTCATAATTAGTTATTATTACGATTTAAAAGTGTGCTTACAAAATAGTGTGTTTTAAATTAATAGTTGTTATATAATAATAGGTTTCATTTACTCTTTTGTTTAATAAAAAAAAATTGGGGGTGGGTGAGGGTTCTTGAAATTATCTTTTTTAAATGTATGGACACACTATTTGACACTCGTAACAATCTAAAATTTATTTACGGTTTTTGCAATTATTAAAAATGATAGTTTTTTTCTAACAGTTTAATACAATCTTTGAATAATATATTGATCCAAAGTTGTTGTTTTTCTTGTTCATAAAATGTTTATAAGCTACTTTGTATTGGTAAGGGGTATAATAATTTGTTGATAGTAGCGCTTTTGCAATTTAATTTCGTTTCTATAATGACATTAATTTAAATAAGCCTTAAAAGAAAAAAAAAATAGTATCAAATTAGTCATCAGAAGTCAAATCATGCTCATTAACGGTTGCATTTTCACTTATATTTATACGGTTGCATTTTCACTTATGTTTATACGTTCGAAACTACTTACTTTAAATTTGTATCATTATCCTACGTCTACGTCCTACCTTAAATAGCTTTTCAAATTTGAATTGCAGGCATTGAGCTCAAATTTAGCCTAGAGATTAAAGCTTAAGTAATAAAAAAAGTATTTTAACCATTAATGCGGCCACTATGTAATTGATATGTCTTTGCATTAACGCACAAAGTTACTGCGATTTATTTTTCACTATTTACTTTATCTACATATAATATTATAATTCTCACCATGGTAACCCTGCCGGACAAACAAGCAAGCGGTCTAACCCCACCAACCAATCAGATTGCAAGAAAAGATAGTTCACAGCGTCGTGGATCTGCGAGAATAACGATACATTTAATTGAGCTCAAGTACTTAATTTTTTCGGAATAGCAAAATAGCATGTATTTCTTAGTGTAGAGGTTAGTATTTCGCCTAACAAGCGGATGGTCGCAGGTTCAATACCCAGTTAAGACGTTACTTTTTAATATATTTAAAAGTGTTTGTGCCTGTTCATTTCCCACTTTTTTTTCAAACTTGCGCCCATCCATATATTACGTACGCAAAAAAGTCGTATTTTTCGTACCCCCTCCATACTGTACGCACAAAATCGCTACCACCCCCCAACCGGTTGAAATATTACTTTTAACCCAGAGTCAATATATATGTGTGAATAGGGAGAGGGAGAGTTTAATAAATATGACGTCATATAAAAATGAGCAACTATAAATCAGTTTCCCTTAAAATATTTGATTGCTTCAATTTGTTTAATGACGTCTTCGATGGCTTCACACGTGATAACCATATTATATAATTTAGGTATTCCAACGCAAAATGTCGTTTTATGAAGACGCTCCTCTCCCCCTGCGTGCGTACGTAATATATGGATGGTCCCCAAGACTTTTCAACATGGCTGTTCATTTGCGTTGATTTCTTCGTGATGTAGTTTTTGACTGTTTTGACCCCTCCCCCGCCTTATAATTTCTTTGCACTATTTATGAGCAACTCTGCGGCGTATTCTACGCCGCGGCATCTATAGTCTGTAATAGTTTGATTTCACCGATAACTGTATTCATGCTTGGTTACTTTAAAAAGATAAAATAAATAAAAATAGTTTGTTTAAATCCTTCAAAATCTCATGGGAAACTTTTAAAAAGTAATTTTATACATTTAGCTTACTTTTGTTTTAGAACACGTTTTGCTTATCATTATTGTCTTTTGGATAAAAATATCATATTTATATGAAATATATACTAAATATCTTTTCAGCTTTTATTGTTAAAGCTTTCATGTCGTGTTAAAATAGTATACACAAATAGGCAGGAAAGTTTTATCTCTCAATCAAATTAATTAGCTTTCTCACTTGGGCCGCATTCTTAACATCGTCTTTCAAAGCATTATTAAAAAGAACAAATTTCCCTCCAGTGGAATTCAGAAAATTGCCCATTCTCTCATCACATTCAAAGATCCTTCCTACATTTTCATTTTCAAAAATGTCTCCATTTGTAATAGTAATAACAACATGTGACTTAATAAAATCATTATCTAAACTCTCCTCCAGCCATTTGATTATACTTTTATCTTCTAAAAGAAAACGACCACCATATCGATAAACAAAAAGAACTACATGACGCCCCTTTACCTTAGCATTTACTGCATGCCTCATGGCCTTCAATGCAATCTTTAAGCTGTCCTCGCTCTTGCCTGTACTATGACAACAACCAGGTGTGTCTATAACCTTTATACTGCGTCCTTCAAACACTCCATTTGCTTCAAAAAACTCGTTGGTAGCTGTCAAAGCTCCAGGTGAAGTTTCAAAAGCTTTGCGTCCTAAAATCGTGTTTCCCACTGCACTCTTTCCAACACCAGTTTTCCCAATGAGAAGAATGTTAATATCAGCTACATTACTGAACAATTCCCCTGGATGATTATCCATTATAAATGATTTGGTAGCTAAATCCCAAGGTGTCATTTTGCTTTGTAGTTCATTTTCTAGAGTATTTATTTGTAATTTTGCCTGTATTTGTTCTCTTTGCAAGGTTTCTGTAGAAGAAATAAATAAATCTACTCTTAAAATTAAAATATTTTTATATATAAATATATATATATAAATATATA
>MUZC01004476.1:66428-85462 GCA_002072015.1 Radix auricularia | reverse complement strand
TTCCCACTCATTGGGGGCCGGGGGCCCAAATGCTGTTTTTTCTTATATTAGAAACAAACTCATCACTAACTCTCCAATGTACCGTGTCGTAAAAACATGAAACTTTTGGATATTACTCTCCTAGCAATAATGGCCAAGAAAAAAAAAATCACACTTATGTGGTGTCGGGGGCCCAAATGTACTTTTTCTTAAGTGGGCTAAATTAACAAAATGTAGACAACGAAATACAATCACGTCTCAAGAAAGATCATGTTTCTGATTATGTGGAAGCATATGCTCCTCCAAACATTGATGAGTACAACCCCACAGTGGTAACAGGTGAAAAAAATATTTAAATTATCACTTACTGGAAGCCGGGGGCCTAAAGGCAGTTTTTTTTTTTTTTTTAAAGACTAATATATGCTATATAAATACTGAAAATCCCCCATTCGACTATTTCCCGTGTAGGTAGAAGAATGAAACTTTGGGAAGTTGCTAAGTACACTCTCCTAGCGCTAATTTGCTAAATAGAATTTTAAACGTCCCGATCATTGGGTGCCGGGGGCCCAAAGATAGTTTTTTCTAATGTTAAAATCTCACTCATCATTAATTCTCAAATTTACCGTGTAGGTGAAATCATGAAACTTTTGGAAATTTTTAAGCATACTCTCCCGACAATAATGGCAATCGTTCCATAAATTCCAAATCTAGGGGCCGGGGGCCCAAAAACGTTTTTCCTCCGTTATTTGAGGTATATAAAATTTAAAATAACTAACAGGCGAACATATATTTTTATTTATACTTGCTGGGGTGAAGGGGCCCAAATGTTTTTTTTGCCCTATATGAGCTATAAACATTTTTTTTATCACCAATTCTTATATTTCCCGTGTAGATAGAGCATGCAAGTTTGGCAAGTTGTTAAGCACACTCTACCGACGCTAATTCGCAAAAAAATAATATTTTTAAATCCCACTCCTGGGGACTAGGGGCAAAATTGTAGTTTTATCTTATATTAAAAGCCGTCTTATCTCTAATTCTCAAATTTACCGTATACGTAAAAAATGAAACTTTTGGATGTTATTGAGCACACACCCTCCCAACAAAAATGAAAAAAAAAATCTTTTAAAATTCTCATTCAGGGTGGGGCTGGTGTTCCCACATGTATTTTTTTTCCTTCAATGAGCTGTGTTTCACATCTCCAATGGTAACAGGTGAAAACATATTTAAATTATCTCTCTAAGGGAGCCGGGGTCGAATGTAGTTTTCTTCGTTATATGAGCGATACAAAAAGGTAAAATTACTAATTCTTCTATTTCCCGTTTAGGTAAAAGTATGATACTTTAAGAAGTTGAGAAAAATATATAACTTCCATTGTAATTAAGTGTGGTTTTTTACTCATATAAGTTTTTAAAAAATTGAAAATCTTTAATTCTACTATTTAATAATGGGAATTCGGAAAGTGTTAATTACACTACCACGACTGTGCAGTCTTAACTGGTGTGCCAGAGTCTTGGGATTGATGGTATAGAATTGCAGATACTATGCTTTTCTGATAGGCAATAGTATTTGACCTGCTTTAAGATAAATGTACCCTTTTACTTCATGCAAATAAACAGTATATTACGCTTCAACAGAAAACCTCATTTAAAACCCGTGCGAAGCCGGGTACTTGCCTCTAGTATATATATATAAGACGCATTTGTTGTGTGTCAGTCTGTCTGTCTGTTCCCCAATAACTCAAGATCCAGACAACCCAGTCAAGTGAAATTTAGTAAACGTACACACAATTACATGGGGAAGGTTCTTAAATAGGTTTCGTTCCATGAATTCACACTCAGGGGCGCCGGGGGGGGGGCTACAACTTTTTTTCCTTATTTGAGCTATATAAAAAATGAAAATCAACAATTTTTCTCGAGGAGGCAGAAGCATGAAATTTTAGGAAATTGTTTAGTATACTTCTGCAATGGTAACTGGCAAAAATATATTTAAATTTCTTCCTTCTGGGGGCTGGGGGCCCAAATTTAGTTTTTTCTCATATGTAAACTATATATAAAAACTAAAAATCACTAAATATCCTATTTTACTGATAGATAGAAGCATGAAACTTTGGCAAGTTGTTAAGTACGCTAAAGCGACGATATTTTGCGATAAACAATTTTTAAATTCCCACTCATGGGAAGCCGGGGGCCCAAATGTAGTTTTTTTTTTTTTACTTATATACGCTATATAAATACTGAAAATAAACCATTGTTATATTTCCCGTTTAGTTAGAAGAATGAAACTTTGGGAAGTTGTTAAGTACACTCTCCTAACGCTAATTTGCGGAAAAAGAATTTCAAACTTCCCACTCATTTGGGGCCGGGGGCCCAAATGTTTTTTTTCTTTTATTAGAAACAAACTCATCACTTATTCTCCAATGTACCGTGTCGTAAAAACATGAAACTTTTGGAATTTACTCTCTTAGCCATAATTGCAAAAAATAAATAAATACAATTCTCACTTATGTTGTGCCGGGGGTCCAAATGTACTTTTTCTTAAGCGGGCTATATTAACAAAATGTAGACAACGAAATACAATCACGTCTCACGAAAGATCAGGTTTCTGATTACGTGGAAGCAAGTATAGGCCTAAGAATCGATGAGTACAACCCCGCAGTGGTAACAGGTGAAAACAATATTTAAATTATCACTTACTGGGAGCCGGGGCCCAAATGTATTTTTTTTACTATTATATGCAATATAAATACTGAAAATTCCCCATTCGACTATTTCCCGTGTAGGTAGAAGAATGAAACTTTGGGAATTTGTTACGTACACTCTCCTAACGCTAATTTGCGAAAAAGCATTGTGTACGCTTCTCCATAAATCCCTATTTAAAACCCATGCGTCTAGTATATATATAAGACGCATTTGTTTTCCGTATGTCTGTCTGTCTGTTCCCTAATAACTCAAGATCTAGACAACCCAGTCAAGTGAAATTTGATAAACGTACACACAATCATATGGGGAAGGTTCTTAAATAGGTTTCGTTCCATACATTCACACTCATGGGTGCTGGGGGCCCAAAATCTTTATTTTCCTAATTTGAGCTTTATAAAAAATGAAAATGAACAATTTTTCTTTTTCTCGAGGAGACAGAAGCATGACATTTTAGGAAATTGTTTACTACACTTTCGCAGTGGTAACAGGTAAAAAAAATATTTAAGTTATCACTTACTGGGAGCCGGGGGCCCAAATGTAGTTTTTGCCCCCAATGTGAACTATATATAAAAACTGAATCTACTAATTATCTTACTTTACGAGTAGGTAGAAGTATGAAACTTTGGCAAGTTGTTAAGAACGCTACCCCGACGATATTTTGCGAGAAAGAATTTTAAACGTCCCACTCATGGGGATCCGGGGGCCAAAATGAATTTTTTGGATACTAATTTACGCGATATAAATACTGAAAATCCCCCACTCGACTATTTCCCGTGTAGGTAGAAGAATGAAACTATGGGAAGTTGTTAAGTACACTCTCCCAACGCTAATTTGCACAAATAAATTTTAAATTTCCCACTCATTGGGGGCCGGGGGCCCAAATGTAGTTTTTTTCTTATATTAAAAATTCACTCATCACTAATTCTGAATTTACCGTGTAGGTAAAATCGTGAAACTTTTTGAAAATTCTTGAGCATACTCTCCCGACAATAATTGCAATTGATCCCTAAATTCCCACTCATTGGGCCCGGGGGCCCAAAAACATTTTTCCCCCGTTAATTTAGGTATATAAAATTGACAATAACTAATTCTCCTATTTCCCGAGTAGTCGGAAGCATGACATTTTAGGATTATTTTGTTAGTACATTTCCCAAATTATCGCAGGCGAAAATATATTTCAATTATCACTTTCTGGGGTTTAGGGGCCCAAATTTTTTTCCCTATATTAGCTATATAAAAATTTCAAATCACTAATTCTCCTATTTCCCGTGTAGGTAGAAGTGAGAAAATTTGGCAAGTTGTTGTACGCTACCCCGACGATATTTTGAGAGAAATAATTTTAAACTTCCAAATCATGGGGAGCCGGGGGCCAAAATGAATTTTTTTTTACTAATATACGCTTTATAACTACTGAAAATCCCCCATTCGACCATTTCCCATGTAGGTAGAAGAATGAAACTTTATGAAACTGTTAAGTACACTCCCCTAACGCTAATTCGAAGAAAAAGAAATTTAAAATTCCCACTCTTGGGGGCAGGGGGCTAAAATGTAGTTTTTTCTTACATTAAAAACCGTATTATATCTAATTCTCAAACTTACCGTATACGTAAAGACAAGGAACTTTTGGAAGTTTTTGAGCACTCTCTCCCAAGAGAAATTGATAAAAAGTTTTTTTTTAAATTCTCACTCAGGTTGGGCTGGTGTGCCCAAATGTATTTTTTCCTTAAATAAACTATATTTCAAATCTCCGATGGTAACAGGTGAAAAATATTTAAATTATATTTCTAAGGAGGCCGTGGCCCAATGTAGTTTTCTTCTTTATATGAGCGAAAATTACTAATTTTCCTATTTCCCGTTTAGGTAGAAGCATGATACTTTGGAAAGTTGAGCAATACATATCCGCAATGGTAATAGGAGTAAAAAGAAATCACCCCCCTGGGGGCCAGGGCCCAAATGTATTTGTTCTGATATAAAAAAGAGACTCATCACGTATTCTCTACTTTTTGGTGACGGTAGATGCATAAAAGTTTGGACATTTGTTTAGGAGGCAATCACGACGAAAACTAAGAAAGAAAAATATTAAAACTCCTGCTCATGTGGGGCCGGTGGCCGGAATACGTTTTTTTCTTACATTGGATATGTAAAATTTAAAACCACTAATGAAATTTTCGAATGTTGTTGAGTACACTTCTGCGATGGTAACAGGCGAAAAAAATAATTGTAACACTTATTGGGAGCCTGGTGCCACAAAATAATGTTGTTTCTTTACTCATATAAGCTATATAAAAATTGAAAATCTTTAATTCTACTATTTGGAATAATGGGATTTCGGAAAATTGTTAATTATACTATCACGATAGTGCAGTCTTAACTGGTGTCTTTGGATTGCTGGTATAGAATTGCAGACACTATGCTTTTCGGATAGGCAATTGTATTTGACCTGCTTTAAGATAAATGTAACCTTTTAATTTTTACTTCATGTAAAAAAACAGTTTAGAATGCTTCTACAGAAAACCTCATTTAAAACCCGTGAGAAGCAGTGTACTTGCCTATAGTATATATATAAGACGCATTCGTTGCTAGTTTTTCTGTCTGTCTGTCTGTTCCCTAATAACTCAAGATCCAGATAGCCCAGTAAAGTGAAATTTAGTAAACGTACACACAATTATATGGGGAAGGTTCTTAAATAGGTTTCGTTCCATGAATTCATACTCATGGGCGCCGGGGGCCCAACAACTTTTTTTCCTAATTTTAGATATATAAAAAATGAAAATCAAAAATTTTTCTATTTCTCGAGGAGGCAGAAGCATGAAACTTTAGGAAATTCTTGAGTTCATTTCTGCAATGGTAACGGGCAAAAATATATTTAAATTACCTCTTTCTGTGGGCTGGGGGCCAAAATTTAGTTTATTCCCTTATATGAACTATATATAAAAACTAAAAATCACCAATTATCCTATTTTAAGGATAGGTAGAAGCATGAAACTTTAGCAAGTTGTTAATTAAGCCACCCCGAGGTTATTTTGCAATAAACAATTTTAACTTACCACTCATGGGGAGCCAGAGGCCCAAATGTATTTTTTTTTTAAAAACTTGTATACGCTATTTAAATATTGAAAATCACCCATTCTACTATTTCATGTGTAGATAGAAGCATGAAACATTAGGAAGTTGTTAAGTACACTCTCCTAACGCTAATTTGCGAAAAAGAATTTCAAACTTTCCACTCTTTGGGGGCAGAGGGCCCAAATGTTGTTTTTCCTTATATTAGAAACAAACTCATCACTAATTCTCCAATGTACCGTGTCGCAAAAACATTAAACTTTTTGAAATTACTCTGCTGGCAATAATGGCCCAACAAAACTATTCTCACCAATGTGGTGCCGGGGGCCAAAATGTACTTTTTCTTAAGTGGGCTATATTAACAAAATGTAGACAACGAAATACAATCACGTCTAAAGAAATATTAAACAAAATGAGGGGTAGGACTGCAATCAGGCTTATACAGAATTCAATGGAAAAGACGTAAACAAGGTATGGGTTAGCCTGACCGGACGTAACAAAACAGCGAACGTTTCGGCAAAGAGCCTTTATCAACGAACATACAAGACACAAACAAAACGAAAATAAAAATCAAAAATGAAAAATGAAGGAACTTAGCTGTGGTGGAATCCGAAGTATCCAAAGAAAAAGTGAAACTGAGAGATGACAGAGCGATTTTATATAGGAAAGCAGAGAGGGGGCGGGGCAATCGCCTAGGTTGACAAAGAAAAGACCATGTTCATCCCGTGTGGAGCAATTGTACCGTGACTCTGTATTAATCTGTTTTCAATCTGGACTCTCGTGNTTTTTTTGACTAATATATGCTATATAAATACTGAAAAATCCCCCATTCGACTATTTCCGTGTAGGTAGAAGAATGAAACTTTGGGAAGTTGTTAAAGTACACTCTCCTAAAGCTAATTTGCAAAATAGAATTTCAAAATTCCCACTCATTGGGGGCAGGGGGCCAGAATGTTGTTTTTTCTTATATTAGAAACAAACTCATCACTAATTCTCCAATGTACCGTGTCGTAAAATCATGAAACTTTTGAAAATTCTTGAGCATACTCTCCCGACAATAATGGCAATCGTTCCATAAATTCCCACTCATGGGGGCCGGGGGCCCATAAACGTTTTTCCACCGTTTTTTTAAAGTATATAAAATTGAAAATAACTAATTCTCCTATTTCCCGAGTATGCAGAAGCATGAAATTTTAGGATATTGTTTTGTACATTACCCAAAATATAACAGGCGAAAATATATTTCAATTATCACTTTCTGGTATTCAGGGGCCCTAATGTTTTTTACTCAATATGAGCTATACAAAAATTGAAAATCACCAATTCTCCTATTTCCCGTGTACAGTGGCGTAGCTAGAGCTTTTGCCACCCGGGGCGGTCTCCAGTATGCCGCCCTTTTAGGGGCCGCCCATAAATGACTTTACGCACCGGGGGGGGGGAGTCACACATTTGATGTCATTCAAAACGTGCAACTTTAAATAAGAGCTACATTAAAATATATGATTACCCAAACTTTATTCAATGACGATTTACGTGTTTTCGCGCGTTTTATGATGTTAGAGCGCAACTTTAAACTAAAAACATATTTAATGACTAAACAAACAAAATGATGATTTTAAACATGCTCATTTTCAAATACAAATTACCGCTTGTATTGGGGGGGGGGGGGCTAAGTTTTCGTTTCGTGACGGACGCCGTGTGACGAGGGAGTAGGGGGTGATAAATCAGCAAAATTCATGTGACGTGATTTATGGACGGCCTCTTAATTAAGTTAATCATATGATGGTTTTTATAAATTAATAAGGGTGAATAAATAATTTTAATTGAAATGAAGTACATTGTAAAAGGTGGGGAATAATTTTACCATTGCATGCCCTATTTTTTAACGAAGCAATAATAAATGAGGCCGCATAATATAATAAACCTATAAATACACATTATAAAAATGCAAGATAATTGTTTTGAAGGCCACAAGAAAGTTATAGGGTCACAGGTCCACTTCACAGACCTCAAATGAAACAAAAGATATTACAAATTTACGCACAAAAACATTAACAATTAACATATGATTTTATTTTTATTGATAAATATATGATTTTTTAAATAAATAAGCCTGGTCCCTATTGGAATTCAGGACGTGTTAGCACATTTTCGTATTATGTATCAGTACTTATGTTAGATATCAGAATTATGTAGTTATCAGTAATTGTGTTTAGATTTTAGACATATTTTTATGAATTTTCTTGTGTAATGAATATACCTGACATTTTTTTAATTTAAAAGTCATTTCTTAACATTTAAAAAAAATTATTTTCTCTTTAATCTAACTACAAGTCACCACAAATGATGACGTAAAACTCTCTAAACTTTTACACATATTCTAATGACGTCAACTAAAAAAAAAAAAAACTAATTCTTTTGCACCCTTTCGCACCACTCTTCAATGCTCATGGTCTTATTAATTCGACTTCCGGCAATGGCGGCCGTTCCCTGCGCTAGTGTTACCTCTGGATTCGAAATATTTTTTGGTAGTTTTAACGGGGTTTTTTAACGGATCGAGTAACTGAGTGTTGATGCACAAATGGCAGGTCAGGACATACAAAAAACATATATACCTCATGGGTCTAGGACTTATGGATGCTGAGATCAAGGGTGATGACGGTGTGATGAGATTTGTGCGGACTTTTAGACTCAGTAACCCCTAGCACTTGAACCACCCCGAGAGGAAGGGGGGGGGTAACCAGCCATCGCAAAAGTTGACAGAAATGCGTGCATACTTTCCGCTACGGGGCTGAATAAGGGTAGTCCTAATACCATTGGTCATATTTTCTGACACAACCAATCAAGGATAATGGAAATCACATGACCATCCAAAATATAAACCGTGCACGGACACCAATTCAGTCTTTTCCACTGCCCAGCCACGGGGTATTCTTCAGACAAGATCGGTCACCGTGTTATCGTGGGAAGGCCAGCAGTCACCAGTCTAGTAAGAGTGAACTCTTATCTTATTTTATTCATGCATTATCGATTATCACTTGTATTTTATTATGGCTGATTGATATCAATCCTGTCCGATTGACATGGATTTATTACCCCACGGGACACATTGTACCGTGTTGGGACCCNCTACACACGCGATCTCCACCAAATAGATGGAGTAGCGTGTGTGGATGTTTATTTATATCTTTAGTTGTGTAGATTGTTTTATTAATTGCTGAACTCACGTATGAGGTGTTCGCCAAATAGGCCGACGCCCGTGAAAGTAAGCATACAAAGTTAATCAAATTAGTATGTCAAAATTGTTATTCCCTTCTGGCGGCTTGCTCTGAACGGCTTGTCGTGGAAGGAGGAAAGTCATAGATCTATGGAATAGAAGATTCCCCGAGTCTTATTTCTATTTTCATAGACTGGTTCCTGGTACGCCCGAGTCAGATAGCCTACATCTGAATTCCCGGAATACGACCAGAGGTACTACACACTTGAAGCTGTCGGACCACCGTCCCCCTTCTTGTGTATGATTGCTGTAGAGAGGAGTGCTACCCTTGCCACGAGACAGCAACTAGCGTCCGTGTCAGCTAGGACACTAGCAGATCTCCTAAGGCTACATCGGACCTAATCACCTGAGTCTCAGTGAGTTAGGCCGATTAGCACAATCGTCACAGAGCCCTGTGCTCTGCAACCTTCCGGCAACCGGTGTTTTACGCCGTTGAGCCGATGCCATCCTCTACGGGCGAAGTTATCTTTTGAAAGCACGAGGATAGAAGTGCCAGCGTGTACGATCGACCCAGATCGACATCGCATCCTACACCGTATGTGTCAACTCAGCTGACCGCTTCATTGTTTATCAACTCAGCTGACCGCTTCATGTTTGTCAACACGAGAAGCACAACAGTCCGAGAGCACCGTCATCACGTCACCTGGAGACAGAACTAGGTCGCTGCGTGATACAGACACCGTAGAACATCTCAGCGCTAGGGGCGGGACTGACCTCGAGAGCTGACGTCATCCAGCACGGCGCAGCAGACCACCAGTGACCGGGGACTACACACCTTTAATTTAAGTATTATATATAAAGAAACATTGGCATAGGGCAGGCCGTAATGATGACATCTAGATAGCCTATTCACTATTTGTTTAAATAAGTTAACATAAGGGCACCTCGTTATCTGCCCAGTAATTGGTCATTGTATATATTGTAAATTAAAGATTATAATTTGTATTATACTACGGTTCTTGGTCTTAATCATTTGCGGAGATCACTGAAGCGTATCCTTGTGTGTGCAAACTAATAATAATAATAATAATACCCTAGACAACAGCCACATAACACACATTTCACCACAGACGGACGGACGGACGGACAAAACGGGTGCAATAGCGCATTCGACTTCTCGAAAATGCGCTTAAAAAGAAATTGTATACATCAGTATGTAAACATATTTTTAAAAAATTTATAAATTTAATTACTCAACAAACTTTCATAGTCGAAAAATCGTTTATTATGTTATCAAAATTTATATTATTTGTAATGTCATGTTCTATGGACAATATTGCAAAATTTTGTAGTCTGAAATCACTTATTGTGGAGCGAAAATATTTTTTTCAACTTCAGTTTGGAGAAGCTCCTTTCACAACTAGATACACTGATAGCAATTGTTTAAAAAAAACTCTTAGAAAAATTGTAACGTTGGATAAAGAATTTTCCAATATTTACTGTTAAATATAGTTTAATAGATCAAGGGGGTATTTCCCCTCTTATTTTTTAACATATTGCCTCTTGTTGTAGTGTAGGTACAGCCAGGGCTGGTCTTAGGCTCCTGCAATCTATTAGGTCTCAGGGGTCCCAGCGCTTTCAGAGGCCCAACCTATCTTAATTTTCACTTATTATCCTTATTAATACCTTATCCTTACCCAAACTGGGGCGCACTGAATCAGTTTCGCATACTAAGCTGCATAGGGGCCCGCAATAGCTAAGACCAGCCCCGTGTACTGCCATAAAAACCTGGATCCTTTCTCATTCAATCTCGAACATTTCTTTATCAATGTAAATAAAGAAATTTAAATGATGTTCAAATTCTTCATTTAGAATCCTAGATGGTATAGTATTATACACGAATATTTTCTTGCAAGGACATATAACAGCGTTGTTTATTAGCACATATCTTTGTTTCATCAAATGAATTTGCATAGTGCACATTAATTTAAAAAAGACGATTACCCAAAAATTGAGATACCATAGTAAATTAAAAGATTGTCATGAACTGAATAAAATTCCAGCATCTGATCTCATTTTGCTACCTACTTCAGGTGCCAATTTTTCCAAGACGCTTGAAATTTTTATATATGTCTTTTTCGGAATTATTTTTGTTATTGTGGTGTATTTTAACGGAGAAATGAATAATCGTTCATTTTTAATGAATAACCGTAAATAAATGAAAAAATACAAGCTATTGTTACTTTAATGCAACAAAAACAAAGTAAATTTAATTTTAGATAAGCTACCATACAATAGTATTATTTACTTCTTGCATTTTAAACACAATATTCGAACGACTATGTCATGTAGATACTTGTCAGCGCATCCTTCTGCAAATGTCGAAATTCCACGCTAAAACGGTCGTGCGATATTACGACTACATATATTGGGACAATCGGTGATGTGTTGTTTTTTGTGTAGTTTTCTTATAAAAGCGCCATCTGTGACATATACCGCTTAATTTTGCAAACAAATAGTTGCTTTTTTAGCTATTCTAAATTGATAACTTTTTTTGCGTTAGTTATAACAACAATTATGTAATCAAACAAATGTTGCACGAATCCGTTAATTTAAATTCAATATTGAGATACTTTTTGTTTCACTAGGGTTTTCACCCTTCAAAAGAAAAGGGGCAGTTTTCGGAAATGGCTGTTTTTTTTTCAAATGCCCAAAAATGCCATCCTTTGAATGAGTGCCGTTCGGGGCGGACCGCCCACTCCGGCCCTCCCCTAGCTACGCAACTGGCAGTGTAGGTAGAAGCATTAATGCTTGGCAAGTTGTTAAGTACACTCTACCGACTCTATTTTGCAAAAAAAAGAATTTTAAAAATTTTCCTTTGGGGGCTAGGGGCCCAAATGTAGTTTTTTTCTTATATTAAAAACAGTCTTATATCTAACTCTAAAATTTACCTCAAACGTAAAGACAATGAAACATTTGAAAATTAGTGAGAACACTCTCCTCTACAAAAATTGAGAAAAAGTCTTTGAAAATTCTCACTCAGACCGGGGCTGGTGTGCCCAAATGTATTTTTCTCATTAAATAAGCTGTATTTCACATCTCCAATGGACACAGGTGAAAACATATTTAAAATATCTCTCTAAGGGGCCGGGGCCCAATGTAGTTTTCTTCTTTATATGAGCGATAAAAAAAGTGAATATTACTAATTCTCCTATTTCCCGTTTAGGTAGAAGCATTATATTTTGGGAAGTTGAGCAATACATATCCGCTAAGGAAAAAGGAGTAAAAAGAAATCACTCCCCTGGGGGCCGGGGCAAAAATATATTTGTTCTGATATAAAAACAGACTCATCACGTATTCTTTAATTTTCGGTGACGGTAGAAGCATAAAAGTTTGGAAATTTGTTGAGGAGGCACTCACGACGAAAATGAACAAAGAAAAATGTAAAAACTCCTGCTCATGTGGGGCCCGCGGCCCAAATACGTGTTTTCCTTACATGGGCTTTATAAAATTAAAAAAACTTTAATTCTCCTATGTCCGAGTAGGTAGAAGCATGAAATTTTCGGAAGTTGTTGAATACACTTCTGCGATTGTAACTGGCGAAAAATATATTTATAGCGCTTATTGGGAGCCTGGTGCCCAAAAAATTTTTTTTTACTCATATAAGCTATATAAAAATTGAAAATCTTTAATTCTACTATTTGGAATAATGGGAATTCGGAAATTTGTTAATTACACTACCACGATGGTGCAGTCTTAACTGGTGTGTCAGAGTCTTGGGTTTGCTGGTATAGAATTGCAGACACTACTGTAAGCCCTCAGAGGCTAGCTGCTAAGGTTCAGCTTCCCAAAAACCTCACTATTTTGCTATTAAACTGCTTTGGTGTCAGGGGCAAAATTGTAGAAATGACCAAGTTGCTCCACGACGAGATGGTGAACGTTGCTCTTTTGCAAAAAACTCTACTGAAAAAGAACCCATTGCGTGTTACGGGTTTTTCAGTATATCGCTGTGCATGCAAGAACTGCAGAGGTCTCGTCACTTTGGTGAAGAACAACCTCACAGCTGAGATTGTAGAGAGCAAAGTACTTGCAGGTACAGATATCATGGCACTCCGCATTACTAAAGCTGGTAAAACATTTACCACATCGAATATATACAATACCCCAAGGAAAACGTTGTGCCTCCCAACACACAGCACATCGATGTTTAAAAATCACATTATTGCAGGGGATTTCAATTATCATACAGAAGCATTGGGATACCCCGACAAAAACGCATCTGGGCGTTACCTAGAGGAGTTGGAGCTAACTACCAACTTTATTATACTACAGGACAAAAATAGTGTGCCTACACTATTACATACAGGCAACAGTGCTCTATGACGACCCGATTTGACCCTAGTCTCTGCGGAACTGGAGACAAAAACGGAGTGGAAACTGTTGCCAGAGGTTGGTAGCGACCACAGACCAATCCTCATCAAAATAGACATAGAGATGGTGAAGGCACGCTTTGCCAGGAGACACTGACTGTTCGGCAAAGCCGACTGGAGTAGATTCAGGGAAGGGATCGAAAGAACGCTCGTGGGCTCACTAGAGAGCTCAGAGAACCCCAAGTCAATCGAGAACGCTTACAAAGACTTTGTGGGAGTGATTTTGTCAATGGCAAGAAAGGCCATCCCGTGAACGTGTAGGAATCGAAAGTTCCGACCTTTCTAGAACCAAAAGCTGGCAAAACTTGTCCGTGAACGGAAGAAAGCCCGGAAAAAGGCGGCCAGACTCAAAACTGTGGCAGCTCGTGCCACATATAACAGACTGACTGCCGAATTCCGGGAAGAAACTCTCAAGGCAAAAAAGGCAAAGAATGGGTTAGTTCTTGCGGGAAACTCAACCTGGCAGATGGCAGAAAGGTATGACAGTTGATTGACTCTCTTTCTGGAATGAGAAAAACTAAAAATCCAAGCCCCTTGCAAACGACTACAGGCACGGCTTCCACAGATGCTAAGTGTGCCGATGCTCTAAACAAGCATTTTGCAAAGGCGAGCTTCAAGCAAAAAGAGACCAAGCAGAGTCGCACCCTGAACCATCTCAGAAAACATGGAGAAAAGGCCCAAAGGTGGGGACCGCATGCTGAAGTCTTCACCACTCCTTTCACTATGACCGAATTACAAACAGCAATCAGTAAGTGCAAAACCGCCAAGGCACCAGGACAGGACAAAATCAATAACGAGATGATTAAAAACCTTGGCACGATAGCAATGTCCACGCCATTGAATATCATAAACAGGACGTGGGGCACGGGTGCCCTGCCTGGAGCTTGGTTGAGCGCAAACATCGTTCCAATACCCAAAGAGTGGAAACATCGTGATCTCCTGAACAGCTACCGTCCGATCTCCCTAACATCGTGTTTAGGGAAGGTAGCTGAAAGAATGGTTAATGCCAGACTCTATTGGTACTTGGAGAGTACGAATAGTCTGAACATCAACCAGGCGGGCTTCCGGAAGGGAAAGCAGCCGGTTGACCAAGTGCTCCGTCTTCTCCAGTCCATAATAGATGGGCTCCAGAAACAAATGCATACAGTGGCAGTATTTTTTTACCTCCGACAGGCCTATGATAAGGACAGGAGGTCCGGTCTGTTGTTGAAACTACAAGCCCTAGGCGTAACTGTGAACATGAACAGGTGGATCCAAGGTTTTCTTACAAACCGGACGATCGCAACAACTTATGGCAGTGAAACCTCAAATAGGAGAACGCTGCAGCAGGGCCTACCCCAAGGGTCAGAGCTCAGCTGCACACTGTTCTTGGCTTACATCAAAGACCTACCTGGTATGTTGCAAACCAACGCTGCCATGTATGCAGACAATTTGGTAATCTGGAGTACCGGTAAGGATATCCACCGACTGCAACAGCTACTACAGCACAACATCTTCGCTATCAGTAGGTACATGCAGAGGTGGCATATGGAAGTTAACACCGAGAAGACGATCAATTCGCTCTTCACAAATGGCCGAACCGTTCTTAAACAGGATATAGTACTTAAAATGAACGATGTAGCGCTCAAATGGGACAAACAACTGGTTTACCTAGGAGTCAAACTGGATCAGAAAGTACAAATGCATAACTTTGTACAAGACCTGTACTCCCAGGCAACCACCAAGCTCAACCTGGTGAAAAGGTTAGCTTGCATAAACTGGGGCGCTGGAGCAAGCACTCTCAGAGCTCTATACCTGGGAAGTGTGAGGTCGGTGATGGACTATAGTATGCCGGTCCAAGCCTTTGCCAGCAAAACGGCATTGGAAAAACTGGGCCGAATCCAGAACCAGGACCTGAGGTTCATTTGTGGCGCGTACAGAACTACACCTACAGCTGCCGTGGAGGTCAATGCAAATGTAGAACCACTTGAGATACGTCGGGACAAGGCGATCCTTACTACTGCAGAAAGGTATCGCTGGCTGGACACGAGGGACCCCTGCTATCAAATGCAGCAAAATTGAGACGGAAGTGGGAAGTTGAAACGGTGCTCGTTCATGCATCAAGTACTAGAGCTTGATAGGACTGTTCAACGACCACGAAATAGACATAGAACAATTAGCGTCCCAATAAAACCGCACCATGCGGAAATGACACGTCCCACAATACATTTGTCAATGACTGACACGAAAGTAACGAAGCACAGCCCTGAATATGTACAGAAAGTGGCTGCCCTTGAGACAATCGAAGAGTTCGCGGGAACCCCAGTGAAAGTGTTCACGGATGGGTCTGCCAGCCGGAGAGAAAGAATTGCAGGATATGTTGCGCTCATCCTATACCCATTAGGAGGGTCACCAAAAGAGGAACTTTCAGGACCCTGTGGGACAACAGCATCGAACTACGATCGGAGCTTGAAGCTATTCACAGGGCCCTGGAAAGTGTGCACCTAACACTGCAAGGGTCGGGACTAGTAGGTTTCGACACGGTCTTGTTTTGTGACTCGAGATTGGCGCACGAAGTCCTGCTATTTGAGAATCGTAGCACCCACCTAGTCGACGCCATCTTAGAGGACGTGGGCAGACTCGAGAGACTTGGTGGCAGGGTCACAGTTCAATGGATCCTTAGCCACGTGAATGTAGAAGGTAATGAAATAGCAGACTCGCTGGCAAAAGCTGGAGCAGCCCAACCCCAACCAGATGTCCCAGTCACATATCTTGTGGCAAAGACGTGGCTAATGGACCACTTCAGGGAAAAGTGGTACCAGGAGTGGGAAGATGGAGCTACAGACAGAGTGGGTGTTCGCTAGCATGCCCAGGCCTAGCAGACCAGACCAGTGGTGGGGTCTAAAACGAAGGGAACAAAGTTTGGTGACCCAAATGCGCACCGAGCATTGCCCATCCAAATCTTACTTTAACAGGCTGGATCACAACAGGGACCCTAACTGCCGCCATTGCAGCCAAACCTCTGAAATGATCATACACTTGTTGACGTCATGTCCCGTGCTTGACAAAGCCGGGGAGGTTAGGGGGGGCAGGGGAGTCCTACGTTCAGACAATTGTGTATGGCACTGCCCAACAGATGGAGGAGATGCACAAGTAATAGCCAAGGCCTTAAGAGAGTAGATCTCAGGCCAAAAGAATATGTGTTTAGTTTAGTACACTTTTGCAGTGATAACAGGTGAAAAAAATATTTAAATTATGTGTTACTGGGAGCCGGGGGCCTAAATGTAGTTTTATCCCTTATATGAACTATATATAAAAACTGCAAATCCTTAATTATCTTATTTTACGTATGGGTAGAAGTATGAAACTTAAGCAAGTTGTTGAGTACGCTACCCCGACGATATTTTGCGAGAAAGAATTTTAAACTTCCTACTCATGGGGAGCCGGTTGCCCATATGTAGTTTCTTTTTGTACTAATATACGCTATATAAATACTGAAAATCATCCATTCTATTATTTCCTGTGTAGGTAAAAGAATCAAACTTTGGATAGTTGTTAAGTACACTCTGCTAACGCAAATTTGCACAAATAAATTTTAAACTTCCCACTTATGCGGGGTGGGGGCCCAAATGTAGTTTTTTCTTAAATTAAAAACTCAATCATCACTAATTCTCAAATTTACCGTGTAGGTAAATCCATGCAAATTTTTGAAATTCTTGAGCATACTCTCCCGACAATAATGGCAATGGTTCCCTAAATTCCCACTTATGGGACCCGGGGGCCCAAAAACATTTTCCCCCCGTTAATTGAGGTATATGAAATTGACAATAACTAATTATCCTATTTCCCGAGTAGCCAGAAGCATGAAATTTTAGGATTATTGTTTAGTAAATTTTCAAAATTATTGCAGGGGAAAATATATTTAAATTATCACACTCTGGGGTCGAGGGGCCCACATTTTTTTCTATATGAGCTATATAAAATTTAAAATCATTAATTCTCCGATTTCCCCTGTAGGTAGAAGTAAGAAACTTTGGAAAGTTGTTAAGTACGCTACCCCGACGATATTTTGCGATAAAGAATTTTAAACGTCCAACTCATGGGGAGCCCAAATATAGTGTTGTTTTTTTCTAATTCATATAAGGTATAAAAAACATTTATTTCTACTATTTAGAATAATTGGAATTCGGAAAGGTGTTAATTACACTGCCACGATGGTGCAGTCTTAACTGGTGTGCCAGAGTCTTAGGATTGCTGGTTTAGAATTGCAGACACTTTGCTTTTCTGATAGGCAATTGTATTTGACAAAACGGCCCGGTCAAAACGGCCCAGATATAACTTTTAAATAAGGAGATTTTTTAAGTGCGTTTTCTGAGCATTTGGGGGCATATATTAACAAATGTTATATTTTCTAGCCTATTTGTATGTATATATACTACAACCTAAGATCGGAGATTTTTAAGAAACCGTGATGCACGTACATTTAGCACTTATGGCCCGCCAGTTGTGATCGGACAAATAAGACGGTTGAGACTGCGCAACATTGTGCGCCAATACGTGCCCCAGGGCATGGGGAAAACTATGGGTTTAAAGTCTCACGAGCCCCGTCAGATTTCACTCGCACCGTCTTATCTCTTACTTTGTTCAATGCTCTATGGTATGGGCCTGTCAGTGGACGGAGATCAAACAAGGTACATATAAAGGTGGTGTGGTACTTTTATGGCCATGACTGGCCGGCCAGACCTGACCAATTACATAGTCGGCATGGCAAAGCATTTTATTGCGCTTGGTGTCCCTATATAAGAAGAACGGCGTGTGTGGTCTTCACTTATTGAAATATCTTTTACAATGCAACCCCCCCCCCCCTTTTAAAAAAAACACACACAAAAAAACATCTATCATTTAGAGAATACAACATAGATACATAATGGATAAATACATGTAGTTTTTAAAAAAAAAAAATTGTCTAATTTTATTCTTTCCGATTTAATTAATTTTTTTTCTATTACATTTAGGGTCACCAAATTCTCTTCGCCTAGGGCCTCGAATACCCTCAAGCAGGCCCTGTCCCTACAATACGTAATTTCTAATTGAAATTTACCATGCCACTAAATAAATTGAAAATATATATATATATTTTTTTTTAAATCGCATTTTGAAGTCAAAGTCCATTTCTTTTTACCCCCTCCCCTCCCGCTCGTCACATATCATCACAAACGCTTGACTCCCTATTCCACTCCCCAAGGTGCGTGATGTAATTTATTGACAGTCCCTGAACATCAATTTTCTTTGTTGTCCCCAATTTGCAAAAGACAACTTACATCAACAAAAACAAATTTAAAAAGGAGCAGCAAGTATTTATAATAACATCTCTAAATCTAAAACTCTTTAGGGTAGAAGAACGAAGAGTGGAGTTGTAATACTATAACTAACAATGTCATTTAATTTTAATTTGGAAATACAATTAACTAATAACCTTATTCAACCATCATAGACATTTTAAAATTATTTTGCCAATTGTTTTTAACGCATTTTAAAAAGTGCCCTTTCTTCTCTTCTGGAAATTGTATATGAAATGAGTTGATCAAAATTGAAACACAAAATTAAAACTTTAAAATCCTAATAAGAATGGGGCCGTTTTGACCGGGGCCGTTTTGACCGGGGCCG
>MUZC01004476.1:31043-66313 GCA_002072015.1 Radix auricularia | reverse complement strand
ATCTATCTATCTATCTATCTATCTATCTATCTATCTATCTATCTATCTATCTATCTATCTATCTAACTATCTATCTATCTATCTATCTATCTATCTATCTATCTATCTATCTATCTGTCTATCTGTCTATCTGTCTATCTGTCTATGTGTCTATCGATCTATCTATCTATCTATCTATCTATCTTTCTATCTATCTATCTATCTATCTAACTATCTATCTATCTATCTATCTATCTATCTATCTATATATCTATCTATCTATCTATCTATCTATCTATCTATCTATCTATCTATCTATAAGGGAAGTAACAATAATAGGCACTATGCATTTTTTAAATATATTTATTTCAACATAATGTCACTTAATTAAAATAATATTATTGTTTATGAAGTAAAAACAATGTTAAATATTTAATATCATTTTCCTTATTAAACAAGCTTTAATTTAAAGTTTAAACTTTAAAAATCTTTTTTTTTTTTTTTTGCAAATTAAGAAATTTGCAGGTAAATAAAGAAAACGTTTCTTCAATATTAATAATTAATTATTTATTAACCAATCCTACTTTGTATCTGAAAAAAATTATGTAATTTAATCACTATTTTATCGATTCATATAACATTAATCGATTAAAAGTTTTACAGATTAATCAAGAAATTAATCGATACTTTCTGCAGCCCTAATATATATATATATATGTATGTCTCACTGGACAGCTACCACCCGCCTCAAACTGGGCAGCCCCCAGTCAAATAGGTGCTATCCCGTCATGGCCTGCCTTCTCCAATGGGTGCGTGGAGATTAGAGTACCACTCAACAAGTGGGCCACTAAGCCCTGCACGAAGAAATACAAAAAAGAAAAAGCAGACCCCAGCTCTTCGAATCGCTAGCTGGAATGTGAGGACTATATGTCCCGGCATCACTGATGATCTGCAGTCCATAAACGACACATGGAAGACAGGAATAATCGATAGAGAACTTAAAAGGCTATAGATTGAGATAGCATGCCTTCAGGAGACCAGGCTCCCAGACAACGGTTCACTCAAAGAGGCCAATTACACCTTCTTCTGGCAAGGCAGACCGAAAGATGAACCTAGACAGCATGGTGTGGGTTTCTCTGTTAAAAATACTCTTCTACCATCCATTGAACCCCCGTCATCAGGCACGGAGAGGATCCTCACTCTAAGACTCAGAACAACTGCGGGCCTAGCAAACATTCTTAGTTAGTATGCTCCAACACTCTATTCAACTCCGGAAGAGAAGGACCAGTTCTATAGACCAGGCAATAGCCGGCATCCACAAAGACGAGGCAATCTATCTCCTAGGAGATTTCAATGTTAGAGTGGGGAGCGACCACGAAGCCTGGCCCACCTGCCTTGGACTATTTGGAAGAGGAAAGCTTCTGGAATTGTGCTGCTCACGAGGCTTGTGTGTGACCAACACTTTCTTCAAGTGCAAAGATATACATAAAGTATCTTTAAGAAGCCCTCGATCCCACCAATTGCACCAGCTGGACCTCATTATCACCAGGCGTGCACAACTAGCTAGCGTCCTACTCACTCGCAGCTATCACAGTGCCAACTGTGACACGGATCATTCCCTTGTCGCCAGCAAAGTACGAATATTGAAGAAAAACTCGTACCACACCAAGAAAAAGGGAAGTCCACGCATAAATACCTCCTGCATGAAAGACCCTGCGATAGCGCAACTGTTCAAAGACAAGGTGAAAGAAAGTCTCTCAAAGATGTCCCCATGCGTCACCATTGACTCCAAATGGACGCAACTGAGAGACACAATCTATACTTCCGCAATACAAGCCTTTGACAAACAAATCTCACAAAACACGGACTGGCTTGATGAACATTGGGACGAGACGATACCCGTCACTAAAGCAAAAAGGAAATCTCTTATGGCTTACAAAGAAAAGCCTGCACCTGACAATTTGCATGCCTTAAAAACAGCTAAGTCACTTACCCAAAAGGTTGCACGTAAATGTGTCAATACCTACTGGCTTAAGCTCTGTTCCAGTATACAATCAGCTGCAGACATGGGCAATGCAAAAGTCATGTACGAAAACATCAAAAAGGCAACGGGTCCCTTGACGTCAAAAGCTGCTTCCCTAAAGTCCAAAAGTGGAGAAATTATTTAAGACCAGGCAGCACCGCTAAAACGGTGGGTTGAGCATTATCTGGAATTGTATTCAACAATTAACACACTCTCCAGCACCGCTCTAGATGTCATCCCAGATATGCCACTCATGTAAGAACTTGATGTCGTGCCCACACAGGAAGAGCTGAGCAAAGCAATTGACAGTCTAGTTTGTGGAAAAGCGCATGGGAATAATGGAATACCACCAGAGGTTCTAAAGAGTGGCAAGACAGCTTTACTCCAACCATTGCACGAGATTCTGTCCCGCTGCTGGGAACAGGGCTACATCCCCCAAGACCTAAAGGATGCAAATATAGTGACACTATATAAAAACAAAGGTGATAGGAGTGATTGCAATAATTATCGCGGCATTTCACTCCTTAGTATTGTAGGTAAGACCTTTGCCCGCGTTATACTAACACGTTTACAAAGCCTAGCATGCCGCGTCTAACCAGAATCTCAGTGTGGTTTATGGTCCGGTCGGTCCACCATAGACATGGTGTTCTCCATACGAAAGCTCCAGGAAAAATGCAGAGAGCAGCAGATGCCACTATACATTGCATTTGTGGACCTTACAAAAGCCTTCGACTTAGTCAGTCGCAACGGGCTATTCCAAATACTGGGAAAAATTGGCTGTCCCCCTCACCTACTTGCCATCATCAGAAAGTTCCATGAAAATATGATTGGCACAGTACAGTTCGATGGAGCTAAGTCAGAGGCCTTCCCTGTCAGCAGCGGAGTTAAACAAGGCTGTGTACTCGCACCAACACTCTTCGCAATATCTTCTCTGTACTTCTTCGATTCGCATTCAAGGATAGCAGTGAGGGAATCTGGTTACATACCAGAGCTGATGGAGGACTTTTCAACCCTGCCCGCCTCCGAGCCAAGACCAAAACGACGGATGTCCTAATTCGAGAGCTACTATTTGCGGATGATGCGGCTCTAACAGCACATACAGAATATGGTTTGCAACAACTCGGGTCAAGCTTCTCCAATGCCTGCAAAGAATTTGGTCTGCAAATCAGGTTAAAAAAGACAAACATCATTGCCCAAGACACTCGACCTCCTCCTACCATAAATATCGATAATGAAAACTTGGAGGTTGTGGACAGCCTCACCTACTTGTGATCCAAGGTCTCCAATACACTGTCCATTGAAGAAGAAATAAACAGCAGAATTGACAAGGCAGCCGCAACAATGGCTAAACTAAATAAGCGGGTCTTGCTAAACACCAAGCTAACGGAGAAAACCAAACTGTGCGTCTATCGAGCCTGTGTCATCAGTACAGTAATAATGGGAGCGAGACATGGACCACTTAAACATCACAAGAGCGTAAGCTTAACAGCTTCCATTTGAGATGCTTGCGCCGCTTCCTTGGTATTAAATGGCAAGAACAAGTGCCTAATAGTGAGTTCCTAACGCGTGACAATTTCCAAAGCATGTTCTCAATTCTTAGTGAAAGATGCCTGAGGTGGCTAGGACATGTCAAAAGAATGATCCCCGGCCGCATCCCGAAGGACATCCTATTTGGTGAACTTGAGTCAGGATAGAGGAAAACAGGTCGCCCACGCTTGCGATTTAAAGATGTCTGTCAAAGGGACATGAAAGCAGCCAAAATACAAACAAGTGACTGGGAGTGTAAGGCAGAAGACCGATCTACGTGGCGCACAGTTGTCAAAGAGGGCGTCATAGTAGCCGAGGAGCGAAGAATGGAGGAGGTTGCAGACAGAAGAACCAGGAGAAAGGCCAAAAGATTTGGAAGCACAGAACTCGTGTGTAAAAAGTGTTGCAAAGACTGTCACTCAAGGATAGGACTACACAGTCACTCGGGAAAATGCAACCCAACCCAACGCTGATGCACCATCGTCTCGAGAGGCGGAAGGATGCCGGTAATGGTATATATATATATACATATATCGTTTATGTCATAATATATGACTTTATTCAGTCAAAAGTTTCAAAGTATTTAATTTTTTAGTTAATATTATTTTTTTTTCTAATGGAAGATTTATAAACATTATTGTATTCAGCGATTGAAAGGAAATTTTAGAAGTTATTGAGTACCTTCCCATACTTTTTTCTGGCATAAACGTTTTTATATACTATTTACAACCGTCTATAAAGTACTTTAAACTGTGACTTTCATTGAAATAGACGGATCGTGACTAAAACTGGGTACATACAATTAATGGTCCCTATTACATTTCTAATTGTCACTTAAATCCTAATGTGAACTTCTGTGGGGGTTGGGGTGGAGTTTGAGAATTAACTTTTTTTGGTAAACATTTAAAGCTTTATTCCTCATTAAATTTATATCAACCTTGGCAAATAATCACAAATCCATCAAAATACCGATTCAATATTTGTGGCTTTTAGAACCTTACATCTTGCACCATTTTAGCCAAACAATTATATCCATCATGATTAAGATCGAAATCAAAAGGGATTTTAAAATTTACATCCGGAAATCACCATGTGTTTTTTCCTTATTATAAGAAATGTAAATATTATTTTCTTATCGACATGAAATTTTTTAAAAGTTGTTAAGTACTTTTTGGCAAATGGATCTGGATACAATAGATGTTTCTTCATCACACGTGGTGCATACGACGAGATTACTCATATTTAGAATAAACTATAAGCTATTGAGACTCTGAAGTCCAAAAGTTAAGCAGTTTCATTAAAAAATTTACGCCTAACGGCTTCAACGTTCTATTACGTTCACCGGTTAAACTTCCAAATTGTTGCCCCAACTAAAACAGAAATTCCCTTCACTAACCGAAACATATAAACTTACGTATTTCATTGGTATTCCTCCAAATCTTGTTGTTTTTATTAGCTTTTTTTTTCTTTATTTACTTTTGGCCCCATGTTCCAGCAGTGTTCCAACGCTAACTAAACCCTACTTTTCCAAAGCGCAGTACTGGTATTTTGTTACTTACTATGCAAAATATATTTAAATTTAGAGTTGGGACCTATTTTAGATTTATAAGAGGGCTAGTCTGGCTCAGGCAAAAATAAATCCAAATGTTAAACCCAGAAAAGTGTCCTGTAACAGTGGTAAATTAAATTAATACGATAATTAAACCTGTATATTTTATATTTATGAATCGTGTAAAAAATTGAAAGGTAACTTCTTTATCCCAGCTTACGGAGGATGAATAACAAAATGTTTATTGGCGACCAAAGTTCCAGATAAAATTATAACCCCCAAAATGTCATAATAATAATCTAAAAAGAGTTGCAATCAAGCAGATATTGCAATTCACCACATATAATTTAGTTGTAAGAAATAATGTAAAACAACAAACAATTCGTTATACTATAAATCCTTTATGAACTAGACATGACTAAAGAGTGTTAATTATAATACGCATCGCACGACCACTAAACGTTAAAAAAAAATATTTCTCAATATTAAGGATTTATAGCAAAGAAATTTGTAGAGTCTGCCTGCTAAATTTAAGCACGATTTGATAACAAGAATAAGGTTATAAAAACATGTCTAACATAGCGCGCACCTCGAGGTACATTAGCAAATAATATAATTTACATTTAAAGATCGGTAATAAATTTGACAAAAGTATTGTCAATATAATACAAACCACACAGCGCAACAGGAAATTGTTTTTAAAACAGGCTGCAACTTTTTGATAGTCAGCAAGAAATGGCTTCCAGAGAGCTATTGGTACTCGACTTTGTCAAGATATGAGAATACTGACTGAGTTGGTTGCAAAATTGTTGTGAAAATGTTGT
This sequence comes from Radix auricularia, assembly GCA_002072015.1. Classification (NCBI taxonomy): domain Eukaryota; kingdom Metazoa; phylum Mollusca; class Gastropoda; family Lymnaeidae; genus Radix; species Radix auricularia. Next base: position 60,411 of record MUZC01004476.1, on the reverse strand, counting down.
AAGCGGTGTTCAGTTAAACTGACACTTGAATGTCACGCCATGACTTTGCAGAGTTCGCCCAGGGGCTATATTTAGTGTTAGACGGAGCAGGGCGAGCGAGAAATGTGAATACAGTGCGGAGTGGCGGCCAGATATATGTTATTTTGGCAGTGCTTGTAATACATTTTTATCGAGGTGGCTCGAATGTGTGACACTCAGTGAGAATAGAAATTGATATAGAATAAGCATGTGTTTGGAAATACTGGATGGCTGGATTGATATTATGGTGTTACGGCATCTGTTGTATTACTGAAGCAGTAGCTATACATTAATTATTACCACAATAAAGAATCCTGTTATTTTGACAAGAGTCGAGACTTCTGTCTTAATTACATCCAGAACCCAGAACGCAGCAGAGGACTTCTGGAGACTCTTGTCAAGTACAGCATCTAAGTACACTAAGGTGAGACAGTGTTGTCGAACATCGAAGCGTCGGCCACAGTCATCAGTTCTGGTGTGCTGTCGGTGAAGTTTCGTTTCTGACCAGTATGGTGTCGGTGAAGCATCTTTGCCGACCAGTGTGCTTCGGTGAAGTACTGTCCGCGAGAGATGCACCCGCCTCGTGCTGACCAGTGTGCTGTCGGTGAAGCTTTGTTGCTGCCCGTGTGTTGTCGGTGACCGTCCTGTCCTTGAGGGAAACATCTGCCTCCTTGTTGCTGTCCGATGACAGTGTGTTGTCGGTGACCGTCCTGTCCTTGAGGGAAACATCTGCCTCCTCGTTGCTGTCCGAAGACAGTGTGTTGTCGGTGACCGTCCTGTCCTTTAGAGAGGCATCCCCACCTCGTCGCTGACCTGGGTCAACTGCGTCGTCGTGTGTCAAGAATCCCGTAACCGTAGAGGTTACAGGGTGGACAAGAACAATTTGGATTTAGTTCATGGACAAATGTGTTGTGATTTTTTCATATATTTGAAAGTGTGTGTACTGGTTTTGGTAGTGCAAGCAAGTACAATTTTTTTTTATGATTGTTGCACTTAAGGGTATTGTCACAGAGAGATTGATATAGATATGTTTTTTCCTCCAATCCCTTCTTTATGTACAATAGTAGGAAGTAGAGAGGGAAACTAGAAGTCGGAGTAAAAGGGTAAACATGGATGAAAAATAATGGACGAAAAACTTGAGTTATTTAGAAAAGCAGGGGAAAAACTTACACTTAAGGGAGGGAAATTAAATGAAAAATTAAGGAAACAGAGAGAACACGAGGAGTTAATAAGACAGAGAGAGAGGAACCATAAATTAAAATTGCTAGAAATAGAAGCTGCAGGAAAAAAGTATACGGAAAGTAGAGAAATAAAATTAAAGTCTGGGAAAGCGGAACAAAGAGAAGAAATTATTGAAATAGCACAAGAGATACCTAAAAATACATTGAGTGATCTAGAGGCAATATGGTGCTGCGTTCAAAGTAGATTAATGGCCCTAGAAACAAAATGCAAAGAACACAATACAGAACTTGATGAAGATGCAATGGAGTTACGGAATTTAAAAATGAAAATTGCCCAAGTAAACAATCACTTAGTTGAAAAGGATGAGTTAGTAGAAATATACAGAGAGAACTAAATGATAGTATATTAGAAAATACAGATATTGTAGAACTAGCTCCTAGAGAAGAGAAATATGTTAAATGTAACGCTACACTGAGTGAAGGAGACGTTGCTGAAAATTTGAGAAGGGTGATAGAAATAGGAGAAAATTATGACACAAATCTAAAGTTAATGATAAAAGATTACGAAAATTGGAACATAGAAATTGAGAGAAACCTAACTAGTATAATGCAGGACACAGAAGAAGAGTTAAAGAAGTCTGAAGTACAGAAAGATGAACTATTGGAGAGGTTACAAATTGAACTAACAGAAAAAGAGAGAGAGAAAAGATATATGGAAGAATTATTGGCTCAGAAAGAAGAGGAGATTGATGAACTAAACAGAAACGTAGCAAGTAATGAAGTGGACATTATTGAAATGTGGAGGATCGTTACGGAAAAGGTAGAAATAAACTATGATTTAAGTATGAAATTGATAGTGAAAGAGGATGAAATTTTGATATTAAAAGAAGCCCTAATAGAGAAAGAGATATCAATTGAAAATAAAAAAGTTGACCATGGACAGACATTTTTTAAATTAAAAAAGGCAGTGTCTTCTGTTCTAAAAGATATTTTTAGAAAAACAGAGCTTTAAAGTATTGACATCATGGACGAATCCCACTCCCTCTTCCCGCCACGTCAGTGGAGTGGGGGCGAAGAATACGATTTTTCTATTTTAAAAAATTAAAGTATGGGTTTTGTTGTTATTTTTCGAGGAAAATTATTAATTCAATGTCTTTGAGATTATATGTTGTTTTATTTATCTTTTTAAAGGCCTGCAAGCATAGATGTGCATGTTTATGAATTGGTAGTCCACGGTTCGTAGTTACCATCCTTACCAACGTTTTTCCTTTAAGCTGCACGGCCGAGCAGCTATCTGGTAGATTCCGCGTTGCAGTTTTGAGTTATCATGCCGCAAATTTCGAAAGGGGAAAAAAGTAGAATTGCTGCACCTTTGCGAGAAAAGCTAGTAGCAAATTTATCTCTTATTCTACTTGGGATACAGTCCCAGCTTTTGTTAAAATCCAATTATGAAAACAAGTTTAAATGTCCAGAATGTATTTTCCATCTCTAACACGCAGCAAACAGACATTAACAACATAATTCAATTCATTCGTCTAAAGTTAATACAGTTCAAGGTTATTTAGCTTCTTATTTTTGTTAGTTGAAAGGAAAAGTTATAAGTCCTGGTTGAGTTCGTGAATAATGATTCTAATGATTCTAAAAGCCAGGCGGTTTTCCCGTATCTTAGATAGTGTGTGGTCTTTAAGGTGGTAGATCTGGGTTCTGAGTTAAGCGATATACCGTTTATGAGTGTATGTGAGAAGACGCATACGTTGAAAAGAAACCTTCTTCTTAAATGATTTGAGATTGAATTTATATTTACAGTTAAAAGAAGCGGATGGCGGGTCAAAATTGCTGGAAAAATCTTTGGGTATAAGGCCGAGGCAAATGAAATTATTAAGAAAGGTGAGATGAACAGTGTAAAGGGTTTTCTTAAAATGTTGCTATAATTCAATTTGTTGATAAGAAATAACTGACTACTAATTGCACTCTGCGTCCGGGAGTTGCTATTGGTACTCGAGTACCAATAGACACTCTCATAAACAAGAGAAACTCTTGCACAAAATATGCTATTTGAATTAAGAGAGAAAAAAAGTTTTTAAAATAATTAATTTAATCACAGTACATTTAATCGGTCCGACATTTTGATGCACCATATTCATTATAAGGTTGAGTCTGCATGAACATTTCAGCGCCTTAGCTTACGAGGAAGTGGGTTAAAACTCGATCCGTAGTTTGTTCGGCAAGCAATGCATCAAGCAAACAGACGTCACGCGTTAATATAAAGTATAACGGATTTAAAACAAACAAAGTCTAAACGTAAAAAACAAGTTGTTCACTATAAATCCTGTATGTAGGAGAATTATATATATATATATATATATATATATATATGATGTTCCTTATAATATACAACGCAAGACAATATTTTAAAAAACAACAACTTAAAAACTAAGTTTTTCATTACAAATCATTTATATACGAGACATAACTATAAGAATGTTCATAAAAATACGCTGTTCAAATATTACTGTCTATTCGTTCGACTCTAAATTTTGAAACGTCATTTTTATCGTTGGCATGACTCTGCTTGCAAAATTTCAGCTCATTAGCTTACAAGAAAGTGGGTTAAGAAATTATTCATTTTTTTCCGGGACTGTCACACGTTCAGTCGTTCGCCCGCCCGGCTCATACACCACAAGTTAAAATAAAGGAATTAAAATAAAACAAAACCGTAAAAAGCAAGTTTTTCACTATAAATCCTATATATACCAGACAAAACTATAAGGATGTTCATTATAATACGCACGGAGAAGCAATCCCAAAATACAAAATTCTAGTTATGTCTCGTAAAACGTGTTTTGATATAATGCGCACCGATCGTGAATATTTTTTTTAAAAAGTAGTGTCAATTTAATGCGCACCTTATTGCACGACTTAAAATGCTATTGAACATATTACGCACCACAGCACTAGTTCACAAAATTAACATGATATAAAGAGATAAATATAAAAAAAAATTCATTTGAAATTTTGACATGTAATGTTTATCAATGGCATGAGTCTGCCTGAAAAATTTCAGCTCGCTAGCTTACAAGAAAGTGGGTTAGAAATCAATCAGTGTCCAGTGGGCAGCTCTTACCTTAGTAGCATCCCCAGAGTCTCTGTCAGAGATTTTGAATTCCAAGCTGTTGATCTGAAGGCCTTGGGCATGTCGTTAAATAAGTTCAAGTCACTTAATTAAGATTTTGAAAGATTTGCACGACAGCAAGGAGAGTTGGCGAGAAGACAAATATGGGCAGAAGTTTTATAAGAAAGCTTCAACACGCAGACCAACAGATTGTCAACACTTGTAACTCACTACCTGTCACATAGCACATACTGCAGCGTGTGAGTATTGCTGTACTGGCAATGTTTGGCTCCAGGCGAGCAGTCTTTTTTCCCATTTAAAGAACATTAAGACCAACAAACGATCACTTTTAACGGATGGAAATTTCAACGACTGCATGAAGCTTAATCTATCCACATATAAAGCAGATTACAAAGCCTTAATCCATGCAGAATCTTAAGTCGCATTTCTGATAAGTAGTGCTCATTATTGATTAATTTAGCATCAGCATGAGAGTGTTATTAAAATTATTTCAGAGCCATAACTATTGTGCTTTTAGTGATGAAATTACACAAAATGAACACATTAACTTAAATTTTTAGTTTTATGAAATGTGTAGATCTATGGCTCTCACAGAATTACTTTTGAAAATATGTGGAGTTTATGCCTTTCTCAGACTATAATTTTAGAGAATACCCTTCTGCAATTGTCTACAACCATGGCTCTTTGTACTGAGAGACGACCACCTATATTTTATGAATCAGCTCTTTATCAGGAGGTAAGTTTCCAATAAATTTATTGTTTTAAATGAAATTTAAACAAGTCAAAAACACTTACGAATGCACATAAATATTAAATTGTTTATAATTTTTTAATGCTTTGCTTTATAAAACCATTTGCTCACTGGCGACCCATCGGTCTTTTGTGGTATGAACTTGTATAGTTGTTGCCCTTGGTTACTGTTTGTTGCTAAGACTTAATTCGTTGCACTATACATAATCTGAAAGTGTCTTATTTATATCTTTAGTTATATTATTAATTTAATTTATTTTTTTAATTGAATATATTGTTTTATCCATTATTCATTATTATTATTAATAATATTTTGCATTACTAATATTCCATATGTAAAAAAATAATGTTACTACAATAGTAATAGAAATAAAAACAGAATGGTGATTTAGGACTATACACACTCCGTAACTAAGCCTAAAATGTGGTTATACTTTATCATTCAAACAAATCTATTTTTCTATTTTCAGAAAACCTTTTTTATAAAAAGAATACCATAAAAGACGTGAGATAAAAAAAAATAATTTCAAGCTATAAATCAAGATAAAATTGATTAGGAGAATAACCACATTTCAACACATGATAAATATAAAGACCACATCCCTAATAATGTTTGAGGCAATGATGAGATACTAAAGAATGTTATTGAATTATATAACATTGGACCACTCACGCATTATTTCTGAATCATATAAATGCCTAAATGGACATGAAATGTGAGAGAAGATCTGTTGTATCCAATACATATTGCCCAGTAAAGGAAAAGAAACTCCAGCTACAACATCTTCCAGAATTTGAGATATATGGTTTCGCTCATTATCATTTTCATATCGCGAGTGATGAGCTTCAGCAATGCAAATTGTGCAATCAAAAAAATAATAAACTAATTATAAAAATGCACGTTTTTTGTTTCATTCAACAGAGAAATTATTGGAGGTTTATTTACCTAAAATTGTGAATTATAATTTGAATAAAATGTATTGTATTACATATTTTTTTATTGTGAATTAATTGAGTGAAATCTATACCCTTAAAGCCCGTTGGGTCACCCGTGGAAAATTGGAAAAGTGGGTGAAGGTCACATGAAAAAAAAATCAAACATTGATAACAATTTCTATACCAAAGTACACATGTATACCAGTGGTTCTTAACTTTTTGAAGTTGGGAAGCACTTTTGATCATTACAAAAAATTGTGGAGCACCAAACTCAAGGAGTAAAAAAAAAAGACAAAAAAAAACAACACATACCTACGCCTTTTATTGAAAATAAAACATTATAACATAAGAGTTTAAAATTATAACATGACAAACACACTTTCAATAAACATAAATTTTATAAGTAAAAAAAAAATAACATTGAGCAAAATTTTATTCAGAAAGGAAAAGGATTTAATGTGAAACCGGAGCATTAAATATTGAGTTTCATAATTCTCGCGGAGCTTTAGCAACTACCTCGCAGAGCACGAGTGCTCCACGGAGCACCGGTTAAGAACCACTGATGTATACCAAAGGAAATAATTTTCCGAGCACTAGAACATGGTCTGGATTTTTGAGGGTTTAATATAATTTTGTTAAAATAGGGAAAGAGAGAGAATTTACTCGTATTAATTTTTGAATCCGAATGCCTTTTCTGTTTGCACTATTATTATTCTTTTATAATGGTTTACTTTAATTTTAAATAATATGAAAGTAAACCACTTAACACTTACAATTTGGAAACCTTCAAAAGTTAAAGAAGTGTTTATAAAATATGTTTTTAATGTTATTATAATTTTAAAGACAAGACTTAAACTTTAAAAAATGAAATTAAAGTAATTAATAATATATTCTTTTAGTTCAAGACTTGTCTGACATAATTTGGAAACATTTCCTTTTTTAAATTATTGTCAAGAGTCATTTAAGAGCTCACGATAAAAGAGCGACGGTCAATGTGTGCAAAGATAAGATAGCTAAACATCGTTGATAGTCGATCTTAAAATAATAGCATCAATAAGAACAGAGTCTCCAAACTTTTCTGCCGCAGCTTCATATTAACAGTCAAAAAGCAGTTTGGGGTCGACAACTTACCCCCAACTACTAAGTTTTTTTGCAAACTACAGGTAATTTTTTTATATTTAAAGTTCTGCAAGAGCCGGATGAGAGGGCTTCGCAAGTCGTAGTTTGGAGAACCCTGTATCAGAACAATAGTCTCAAAACTTCATCTACGCTCTTTTGTTGTGTGATTTTTTGTATGGATCGCCGTCATGGCATTAATTAGTAAGTTACACTAAGACAACAATTTTAATTAAAGAATAAAAAGTAAAAAAGTTATTACGTTTACAGTGCGTCTTTAGAAAGGTGTGAATAGTGCGGTCCATGTCGGTTGACACCATCACATGGGGTGAAACTAGATTGTAAAATTTGGTACGTTTCCGTTATTTGGCACTGTACTGTGTGTTAAGTCGCTAGGGGTTAACACCATGTGCTACCATCTGGTTGAAACCTTCCCTAGTCATGCTTTTGATAGTCATCATGATTTGGTTTGAAATTAATAGCCGCCTTGACTTTACACCTTACTCCAATTTTTCCCGTGTGCCCTTAATAATCGTTTTTGTAATGAAAGCTGTATAAATATAGAATGTCCAGAGTTTTTTCGAAAAAATCCGGGACATTTTTATTAAATTCAGGGACAAATTAAAAATAAGTTTTAAAAAAAATTATTTAAATAGCTTACTTAAATCATAAATCAATCATAACATAGCCGTTCATTATTTTTTTTTACAATTTTAATTCTTTTTAAAAACTCTTTAAATTCAATATATTTTTAATAGGTAACCCTTTGGAATATTACTGTAAATTTTTAATACTATTTTTCGCTTGAGTGGATTTTTTCAAGAAATGTGTCATCCTTCTTGATGGCATCATATAAAATGCTGCAATTCATGTTTGAATTATATTGAATTGATAACACTTAGGTATAGCTAAATTTATAAATTTTATTGCTTCCAAAAATTTGGATCGACGTGCTTGATAAAAGTTCCAAAAAAAAGAGACTTTATTCATAAGAAATACTTAATGTTCATACAAAAACTCTTTAATTTCTAAATTCCGGGACTTATTGCGTCCCTGACAGGATTCCGTGACAGAGGTGAAATTTAGGGACTGTCCCGGCAAATTACCAGCAGATGGACAGTCTATATAAATATCAATGTAATTATTTTATAGTCCTTAAACTTAGCTAATTTTTTTATTAAATTCCCACAAAATTTTCTGGCATAAAGCATGTTAAAATACCAGTTTCTAGAGGTCAAGAGACCATAATGTACTTTTATCTAAAAAATAACTTTATTAAATAACATTTATTGAAAACAATAGTTGCTTTGTGAATTATTAAATCTTTAAAATAACGTGTTATATACAATTTAATGGTCAGTATTAAATTTCTAAGGCGTACACAACTTTTTGTGTCCTCTCCTTAGGAGTCGGAATCGTAAACTTTTAATCCTTTATTCAACATTGTATTTTTACAAAAATAAAAATATTGACACATATCTAAATAATGAGCTAATATTAAGTTTTGAGAACTTTTCAACTTCACTTTTTGTACCGTTATTGCCCTTTGGCACTTAATTGATTTATGTTTTCAGTTCATTTTAAAAGACCTTGACAACTATTTTTAAACGCATATATTCAATTTTATAATGATTGAAATCAACACGTGTGTTGAAATTTATATCCAGCATAATTGGGCCCAAGGTATTTTAGTTTTTGTTTTTCATTTGTAATTAGTATAATTATTTTTTATCAATGCTACTTAAGCAAGTTGTTGAGTACACTCGTGATAAGTGTTCTGACTACGATGTTGTTTCTTGACCTAACTTGGTGCATACAATTTTTATGACTTATATTTAGAAACTACAGGACATAGAAATATAATGACAACATTTAAGCAGGTTTATTTTAAACATTCTACGTGAAACTTTGTATTTATGGACAACATTCACATTGTAAAAATTCTTATTTTTTGGCCCAATCATTTCGAAATTTGTTAGGTGGCTTCCCAGCTCTAGCTGACGCCGTTGAATGTTCTTATTTCTTTTAAATCACACTAAAGTTAGTCGCAATATTGAAATTTTCAAACGCCCGTTGTGTTTCTTAGCCTTTTGTGTTTCTTATGCAACGATCTTCCAGAATTTTTATACCAAGTTTTGCATTCTAGCTTAATTCTACTTTTCCATTACTCAATTCGGGTATTTTGCAAATCTTAAATAAAAGCACATACAGAACAAATGTTTTCCTAAAATAAAGTATTAAATATCCTGACCAATTTATGTTTTCTTTATAAAAACTTATTTGACTTACTTGTTTTAATTCTTTTTTTTATTTTTTTTTTTTTTACTTTTTTTAAAAAATTCTTTTACATAGTTAACAAAATCAGGAATTCCTTTCCACTTTTATTCAATGACATCAAGAAATGAAAATGCTTCTATAAATGTTCGTGTCATAGGAAAATGTGTTTTGTTTTTTAGTTTGACTTCTGAATACAATTAATAATCTCCCAATCAATGGAAAATAGATAGAAAGAGTGGAATATATAACTACTTTTTTAACAAGATATATTAGTAAATAAATATTTTTAAAAATTCCCTTAAAGACCATGTAAGTCCATGGGAGAAAGTGAAGTAGCGTTCACAAGTTTCATTGACCACTAACGAGCTAGGGATTGTGTGGTTAGCACAAATCCCCGGAGGCCTTGCCAAATCCGCGGTTTTGAACCCGCGACACGGGTTCTTGCTGCGGTTCGGTAGTCCCGCTCGCAACAACGTAAACCACCGCGCCCCTTAGTAAATAAACCTCTTTTAAACAAAAGTAAATAAACCTTTTTAAAACTCAACAGGTTATCTTAAATATCAAAGGTATTGAATGGTTAATAACCTTATTATTGCTCTAGAAATAATATATATATTTTAAAAAATTATATACATGTTAATTAAATTTATATTATTTCTCAAGTTACCTAATTCTTTTTTTAGACTTTGTTTCTCCAGTTCCTTGATACGTAGTTTTTCATCAAGATCAACTGAAAAATATAATTGTCTAAAATTATTTATTAGGCATACTTTTTATGGAAATATGATTACATAAATTAATTATTTAAAATCTAATTCAGATTCAAAATTAACTATTTTCAATACATTATTTTATAATATTTATGTAAGTATATTTATAATTAAATTCATTGATACCTTTTTTTAGAACTCAAAATAAAAATAAACATATCAATTTATCTATATTTTTTTCTAGACTTTCTCTTTTGCGTTCCTTGATTTGTAATTTTTCATTTACATCAACTGCAAAATATAATTTAATAAAATTATTTGTAATGCATTTTGCCTTTAAACTGAATCAAGATTTGATAAATTCCATTGTGCTTTTTGTGAGCTAAAAATTTATTAAACAACGTACCTTAAAATAAACTTTGAAAGATTAAATTATTTAATATCTTTTTGAAATTGGCAATTACCCCGTTAATGTTTTAAGTTGAATCATCGTATTTTAAATTTTATTATAGATCTGCAAATAAAATTACATTTCAAGTTACTTTATTCTTCTTTTAGTTCATGTCATGAATTCAATGATATAATTTTTTTATTAACATAAGCTGCAAAATTTAACAGTCTCAAATTATTTATAAAGCACGGTTTATTAAAATAGAACTATGAAAACATAATTAAATAGAAAATAAAATATAATTAAAAATAAACTTTAAAAAATATTATTTTAATTTAAATTATAATCTTAACTTCAACCTTGAATGACAAATTGCTTTTTTTTTTAATCTTAATGTTTTTTTTTTTTTTTTTTTTTAATTTAATAATTTGTTGATTTTTTTTTTTTTTGTAATATTCNAACTTTAAAAAATATTATTTTAATTTAAATTATAATCTTAACTTCAACCTTGAATGACAAATTGCTTTTTTTTTTAATCTTAATGTTTTTTTTTTTTTCTTTTATTAATTTAATAATTTCTTGATTTATTTTTCTTTTGTAAGACTCAAAATAAATGTTTGCCAATTGACCTAAATTTGTATCTAGACTTCCTATTTTGTGTTCCTAGATTTGTAATTTTCATTAACATCAACTGCAAAATATACTTTTCTAAAACTATCTGCAATGATTTTTACATTTAAACAAAATCAAGATTGGATACATTTTAAAAAATCATGTTAAGCCTGGTTCCTTTTGGAACTCAGGACATGTTAGCGCATTTTCGTATTATGTATCAGTACTTATGTTAGATATCAGCATTATGTAGTTATCAGTAATTGTGTTTAGATTTTAGACATATTTTTATGAATTTTCTTGTGTAATGAATATACCTGAAATTTTTTTTATTTAAAAGTCATTTCTTTACATTTTAAAATTTTTTATTTTCTCTTTAATCTAACTACAAGTGGTTGTGGTCACTGAAATAGGACTCATAAATGAAACATTCTAATTTGTAATCAGCTAATCGCCCAAATACTCCTTCAATTGTTGTTTTATAGATCGTGGTTGCCAATCTTGTTGAAAGTAGTTGAATGTTGAAGCTTGTTTCGAAAAAGTTTTCAATTTCTGCCCCTGGGCCGCTAAGATCTTGATTGAAGTCACCACAAATGATGACGTAAAACTCTCTAAACTTTTACACATATTCTAATGACGTCAACAACAAAAAAAAAACTAATACTTTTGATAATACTAAGACTTCCGGCAATGGCGGCCGTTGCCTGCGCCAGTGTTATCTCTCGATTCGCAATGTTTTTTGGTAGTTTTAACGGGGTTTTTTAGCGGATCGAGTAACTGAGTGTTGATGCACAAATGGCAGGTCAGGACATACAAAAAACATTAATACATCATGGGTCTAGGACTTATGGATGCTCAGATCTAGGGTGATGACAGACCGACGGACGGACGGACAAAACGGGTGCAATAGCGCATTCAACTTCTCGAAAATGCGCTAAAAAGGCTTTTGTGCTTTAAAAAAGAAAGAACTAACCAACGTACCTTAAAATATACTTTGTATGATGAAACTTTTAATTTCCTTTTTTAAACAGGGATTTAGGCCTTTAATATTTTATCGAGCATGTTATCGGTCCAGTTTTCAGTGAGATTAGCCTCAACAGAGTCAGGGCAATTAAGAATAGGCAGTTTAAGGAACTGCTTGAAATTTAGAAACTACATATTATGATATTTTTTATCACAGCAGTGTCAGCTGCTAAGCAAATATGTGTGTGATCTTAAAGAAGAAAGAGTTATGATTCTGGAGATGAAGGATTTTGTTTATTTCTTTGCAACTCACATTGTTAATGAAGATTGAAGGTCTGGCTTTATGTTTGCCATTGAATTTATGGAAAAATTGAATGTATTGAATGTCAAACTTCAGGCCCATAGCTTGTTAGAACATAAATTCTATGTGCATGTTATACCATTTCAGGCAAAGCTCTCCCTGTCCTTCTGGCAGGCATGTGAAAATAGATATTGCCATTTCCCTTTCCTGAAACGGAAAACCTTTCTGATGAAACTGCTGACAAGTACAGTGCAAAGCTCGGTTGGATGCAATGTCGGTGGAATTTAAAAGGAGATTCCATTACTTCAAAAACCTGAGACTACTCTTCAATATCCTCTATTCGCTATAATTTGAGAAGGTGATTCAGCCCTAGTAGATATACAATTAGAGCTAATTGACTAACATGCAGATTATGCCCTGAAGGAGAAGTTCACGTTAGTTCTTCAGCTGGAATTTTATGGATGTTTGCAAGAAGCATAATTTTCATTCTGAAAAAGACGTTCCTGCCAAACTTTTGTCGTCATTTGATTTCACATAGATGTGTGCGCAACTTTTTATTGCATGAAAATAAGAGTATAAAACAGATCAATATTGACTGAATGCAATTTGAATGTGGTCATGAGAATCACAACCGTTATACTTGTTCCACAACTAATGAACTTTAGCGAAACTTGTGAACAGTTACATTCTTCTCATAATTGTAAGTGAACTCAATGGCCAGATTAAATGTAAATTACTTTCCTACTTCTTAATAGTTGTCATGACATATTATGACATATTATAACCTTTTGTTGAAATAATAATGAATAGTAAAATCATATTATCAAATGGGAAAATGTCACAGTTTATATTTTGATTATAATGTACTGTTTAATAGTATTATAGTGTGATTGTGACATAAAATGACAAGGACCTTGTTATAAACATTAGGTCATAACTTTGTATGTGAAATTGTTATTAAGTAGACGAAATATACAAGCAACCCATATATAACAATTACGTTTTGAATGCGGCCATCTAAAGATAAGGTTTTGTCACATATGTATTATTCTATAAGAATGATTGCACTTTCACCCACATTTAGTTTCATTGTTAAAATAGATCAATAAATAATTTTTTTTTAAAGTATTATTTAAAATAAACTTTAAAAAATATAATCTAAATTATAAACTTAACTTTCTCTTGAATGACAAATTGCATCTTTATTGATTTAAATGCTTTGTCATTTAAATTGATATATTTTTGTTTTTAAAGACTCAAAATAAAATTAATTTTCCATAAAACAAAAATTGTGTTCAAGACCTTCTCCTTTGTGTTCAAGGATTTGTAATTTTTCATGAAAATCAATTGCAAAATATTTTTTTTTCGAAAATCTCTTGTAATGCCTTTTTCATTTAAACTAAATCAAGTTTGAATAATTTAAAGACTTTAATGACTTTAATGACTTTGTTTTGAAAAATATTAATTAACGTAACGTTACTTATATTTTCAAAGTTGAAATTTTTTATTTAAAAAAAATATAAAAAAATTACATTTTAAAATTCTAAGATTACTTTTTGTACAAAAGAACTTAAAAGAATTTTTTAGTCACATTATTTTGTTATCGTTGTTCTATATTTTATTCTTCCACTTGTGTTTTATTTACATCACTATGATATAAATTTCTAAAATCATCTTTAATGCATTTATAAAAAAATAAATCAAGATAGTTTAAATTTAGCAAGTGTTTAGTCATTAAAAAATGTAAATACCTACCGGCTCGAACATGTAACGTTGGGAAAAAGTAAAACGCTTTTGTTAAAGTGGATTCTGTAACCGACACCTGTTTACATCCGCCATGTGTCTTTGTTTCAGCTCTAGAAATCAGATTATTAACCTGAAGTAGAAATTAATTAAATTTCCTTTAGTGTCTCGAAGATATTCTAAATCAGTTTCAAATTAGATACATTTTTATAAATTCAAATAAATTGGTTTGTTATTATGTCGCGAGCGAAAAGTCATAAACAATTTATAAGGATTTATGGTGATCGAATAAATCAATATATATATAAGAGTAATAAGACGCACTTGTTGTGTGTCTGGATGTCTGTCTGTCTGTCTGTCTGTCTGTCTGTCTGTCTGTCTGTCTGTCTGTCTGTCTGTCTGTCTGTCTGTCTGTCTGTTCCCTAATAACTCAAGATCCAGACAACCCAGTAAAGTGAAATTTAGTAAACGTACACATAATTATATGGGGAAGGTTCTTAAATAGGTTTCGCTCCATAAATTCATACTCATGGGCGCTGGGGGCCCAGCAATTTTTTTTCCATATCTGGGCTATATAAAAAATGAAAATCAACAATTTTTTTCTATTTCTCGAGGATGCACAAGCATGAAATTTTAGGAAATAATTGAGTATACTTCTGCGATGGTAACGGGCAAAAATATATTTAAATTACTTCCTTCTGGGGGCTGGGGGCCCAAATTTAGTTTTTTCTCTTATATAAACTATACATAAAAATTAAAAATCACTAAATATCCTATTTTACTGATATATCGAAGCATGAAACTTTGGCAAATTGTTAAGTACGCTAAAGCGATGATATTTTGCGATAAACAATTTTTAACTTCCCACTCATGGGAAGCCGGGGGCCCAAATGTAGTGTTTGTTTTTTTTTACTTATATACGCTATATAAATACTGAAAATCAACCATTCTTCTATTTCCCGTGTAGCTAGAAGAGTGAAACTTTGCGAAGTTGTTAAGTACACTCTCCTAACGCTAATTTGCGAAAAAGAATTTCAATCGCCCACTCATTGGGGGCCGGGGGCCTAAATGTTTTTTTTGTTTTTTTTTAATAGAAACAAACATCACTTATTCTCCAATGTTCCGTGTCATAAAAACATGAAACTTTTGGAAATTACTCTCCTGGCAATAATGGAAAAACAAAATAAATAAATTCTCACTTATGTGGTGCCGGGGTCCCAAACGTACTTTTTCTTAAGTGGGCTATATTAACAAAATGTAGACAATGAAATACAATCACGTCTCACGAAAGATCAGGTTTCTGATTAGGTTAAAGCACGCACTACGTTTCGAATCGATGAGTACAACCCCGCAGTGGTAACAGGTTAAAAAAAATATTTAAATTATCACTTACTGGGAGCCGGGGGCCCAAATGTAATTTTTTTTATTTACTATTATATGCTATATAAATACTGAAAATCCCCCATTCGACTATTTCCCGAGTATGTATAAGAATGAAACTTTGCGAATTTGTTAAGTACACTTTCCTAACGCTAATTTGCAAAATAGAATGTTAAACTTCCCACTCATTGGGGACCGGGGGCCCAAATGTATTTTTTTCTTATATTAAAAACTCACTCATCATTAATTCTCAAATTTTGACGTGTAGGTAAAATCATGAAACTTTTTGGAAATTCTTGACCATACTCTCCAGACAATAATGGCAATTACTTCATAAATTCCCACTTAATGGCGGCCGGGGCCCCAAAAACGTTTTTACCCCGCTATTTAAGGTATATGAAATTGAAAATAACTAATTCTCCTATTAGGCAGAAGCCTGAAATTTTAGGATATTGTTTAGTATATTACCCAAATCATAACAGGCGAAAATATATTTAAATTACCACTTTCTGGTGTCCAGGTGCCGTAATGTTTTTTCCCCTATACGAGCTTTATAAAAATTGAAAATAAAAAATTCTCCTATTTCCCGTGTAGGTAGAAGCATGAAAGTTTGGCAAGTTGTTACGTACACTCTACCGACGCTAATTTGCAAAAACGAATTTTAAAAATCCCACTCTTGGTGTCTAGGGGCCCAAATGTAGTTGTTTTTTTCTCATATTAAAAACCGTCTTATTTCTAACTCTAAAATTTATAATATACGTAAAGACATGAAACTTTTGGAAGTTATTGAGCACACTCTCCTAACAAAAATGGAGAAAAATTCTTTTAAAATTCACATTCAGGGTGTGGCTGATGATCTCACATGTATTGTTTTCCTTAAATGAGCTGTATTTCACATCTCCAATGGTAACAGGTGAAAACATGTTTAAAATATCTCTCTAAGGGGCCGGGGCCCAATGTAGTTTTCTTCTTTATATGAGCGATATAAAAAGTGAACATTACTAATTCTCCTATTTCCCGTTTAGGTAGAACATGATACCTTGGGAAGTTGTGCAATATATTTTAGCAATGAGGAGAAAAAGAAAAAAAAACCACTCCCCTGGGGGCTGGGGCCCAAATTTATTCGTTCTGATATAAAAACAGACTCATTACGTATTCTCTAATTTTTCGGTGGTGGTAGAAGCATAAAAGTTCTGAAATTTTTGAGGAGGCAACCACGATAAAAATTAACAAAGCAAAATTTTAAAACTCCTGCTCATGTGGAACCAACGTTTATAAAATTAAAAAACCACTCATTCTCCTATTTCCGAGTAGGTAGAAGAATGAAATTTTCGAAAGTTGTTGAGTACAACTCTGCGATGGTAACAGGCGAAATAAAATATTTATAACACTTATTGGAAGCCTGGTGGCCAAATATTGTGTTGTTTTTTTACTCATATAAGCTATATTAAAATTTAAAGTCTTTAATTCTACTATTTGGAATAATGGGAATACGGAAAGTTTCTAATTATACTACCACGATTGTAATCTAAACTGGTGTGCCCGAGTCTTGGGATTGCTGTTCTAGAATTGCAGACATTATGCTTTTCAGATAGGCAATTGTACTTGACCCAATTTAAGATAAATGTACACTTTTACTTCATGCAAATAAACAGTACAGTTACGCTTCTACTGAAAACCTCATTTAAAACCCGTGTGAAACCGGGTACTTGCCTCTAGTATAATAATGTTTATACAGCAGATATAAGCACACTTCATAAAAATAAAGACTCCAAGGGCGCAATTGTTGTAGGATATTATGTAAAAACATTTTGCTATTTTAATCAGGATCATGGTGAATATACAGAACAACCACATTAGGTCACACTTTATTATGTCCAGAAATTAGTTAGGTCACGGTAATTCCATGTCTTAGAAATGTTGTGACGTAAGCAGTGGCGTAGCGGGGGGCACATGTCACTGGAGGTACCTGGCTAGGCGGGGTTAATTCTTAGTTCTTAACGAGTTTATATCAGAAAAAAAATTACCATAATGAGGAGCTTCTTATCGCAAAAAAAAAAGCCAATCATGAAATTAATATCCAATATATAGTAACTATCCTGACGTATATGAACGTTTATTCTGTCAAAACTTCAAACTTTTTAAATGCTATAAATTCTTGTGATACAAATGCCTCTTTACTGACAAAAAAAGAGGCTTAGCTAGTATGGAAACTCGAGACTTATCTTGTGGTAACAGTTGAGTCTTCTTATTTGACAACAGCTACTGCTGTATAAATAAAACATTTTTTATTTACAATCTTTCTTGAGCAATACAACATCGGTAAGGCTCATAATAGGACATCCATGAAAAAAGTATTCTTTTTTATCTTACAAACCTTACACATAAAAATTAAGTATTGTTGAATGTATGTATATATGCTTGACCTTTATAGCTGACTAAACCATTCATTAGATCTTCATGAACATTTTTGAGTCGTTTGATAACCTTCCCGGAATGGTAACTGGCTATTTTTATCTTCATTTATCACGAAAGACGCGCCGGAGGCCCATAATATCATTTTTGCTTATAAGAGCTATATAAAAATAAGTTCAGCGCTAGCTACTTGCTTCATTGAAGGACCTTAACCAAAATTGTTTATAAATACATGATAGCCAATATTAAAATACCATAGTGCATTAAACTCATAATGGCAACTCATTCGGGGCTGGGGACCCAAAATACCTGTTTTTGTAAATCGTTTAAGATTTTATTCCCCTATTTAATTATTAAAGATATTGACAAATATTGATAAACGTATCCATTATTATCCATCTTAAATAAACAGGTGTTTTGAACTTCATAACTTGCCATGATTGAACCCCTGGGCCCTTAATGTTGTGTTTTGCGTATATGAGCGATATAAAAATAGTTCAAGCGCTACCTACTTGATAAATTGAAGGATTTTAACCAAACTATTAAATAAATGTTTAAGATATTTTGCCCATTCAATTTTTAATGATCTTGACAAATAATGACAAGTATATGTTATCATGCAAATTGAAATGAACAGGTGTTTTCAACTTTTCATCTTGCAATGAATGGGCCCATCATGTTATTTTTTAATTATTTTTATTTTATTTTTTGCTTAAATAAATTTATACGTTATTTTTTTTTTTGTAAAAGAATTAATCTTAACCTAGAGAAGACATCAAAAGCCTATGGCATGTAAATCAATGCAGAAAAGACAAAACAATAAATTCACAAGTGGAAAACGGATAAACGAGCAAAAACTCGAGGAGGTTACTATCTTTAAATATCTAGGGGCTCTAATATCCGATGAAGGCTCAAATCCAGAAATTCTGGCCAGAATTGCCAAATAACTGCAGCATTAAGCAAACTTAAAGACATCTGGCAAATAAAGGAGCTCCCCCTGAGCTAAAAAATTCGACTAATGCGCTCTTTGGCGATATCAGTCATCCTGTGTGGTTGTGAGGCTTGGACGCTCACCACAGACCTCCAAAGAAGAATTAATGCGCTAGAGATGAGATTTTTCAAAAGGTACCAAAATCTCCTACATGGCGTACATCACGAGATGTTTGCGATAAAATAAGTGCTGTCATTGGCCCTTACGAGGACCTTCTCACCTCAACCAGAAAGAGGAAATTACGATGGTACGGACACGTGACAAGATCCTGAGGTCTCTCAAAGACGATATTGCAAGGCACAGTCTAGGGAAGAAGAAAAAGAGGCAGACCAAGGAAGAGTTGGGAGGACAATATCAAATAGTGGACCGGCCTGTCATTAAATGATTCTCAGAAGGCATCTCAGAACAGCGACACATGGCATGAGATAGTCTGCAGCTCAAAATGGTGCCCCAACGACCCAGGTATGATTGCAATAAGAGATCTATTGGTTAAAAATGTTAAGGGACAGTTTAACAAAATGTAAAAAAGTCTTGGCAGCCTATATTAAAATGTTATAGGGCAGTGAACTTCTAATGTCAATTCCTTCGGGGCTGGTATCCCCAAATGTCTGTTTTTGGTATATGCTTGAGATATTTTCCCAATTTATTTAACAATGTAGATGAATATATATATATATACATTATGCATAATGAAACTGAATTACAATGAATAGCTATCTGAAATTGAAATCTATCACGGATTGGGCACAGGGGCCCTTAAATGACATTTTTTATATCACTTTTATACAAATTAGTGTTAGCTTATTGAGAAAAAAACGGACTTGCCAATCTTAGTAAATAAAAACTCAAGAGTCTATAAATAATTAATACAGGGTACTGAATTCTCTATGTTTATTTCTTCAGGCAGGAGACCCCAAATGTTCTTATAATGCACGTCAATAATTTAATTCCTCAGTCAATTTTACACAATATTAAGAACATAGCTTGAGTTCAAATTATCATTCATTTTAGAGCCTGTACCTTTAATGTATTTCATTTTTCAAAGCTTCAAAATATTATTTTATTTATCCATTACCTATGAATCTTTGACTTTATTGCAAACTTCCATGTAGGTTTCTGGCATAATTGTTTTTAAAACATATAGCCTTTGTTTTCTTAAATAGTCATTTTTACTAAGATTGTTGCAACGCACGACCGGGTCTGCTAGTCCTGAAATAAAAATCTTAAAGACTTTATATGATGGCTCAGTAAAGCTTGGTTTAAACAATCTAATATAAGTATAGTTTACTTTTGTTGTTTTGTCTTCTCAGATGTTGTATATTGTATAGTTAAAATGTTGGTTTTATTATTTCCCTTTCGATATTACTAGCATATTAAAACAGTACATCAATAGTTTGTGTTTTTTTTTTAACTGAGATTTAGTTAGTATTTCGACGCTATTTGTTTTTCCTGTGTTGCGTATAAAAAATTTAATTCATGAGTATTAATCATAGTATGATGAATAATTCATGATTTCTTATATTAATGTATTTGTAAAATTCAGTGACTTCTTACCCTTACTTTTTTCTTTATTTTTAAATTTTACTGATAAATAGAATCTGACTCAAGAAGGTGGATGTGTCAATGTTTGAGAATAGCTGGTTTTGATTGTAATTATATTGTTGAGAACTCTAGTTAGGTAGTGAATTTAAAAGATACCACCCCTATCCAGAAGTGAAATTTTTGTAATTAAGAAATTCAAAAAGTCAGATGGGCTATAAATAGAGTAGTGTAATAGTGGACACCGAGACGCATAATAGTGTAAGGAAGTTAATAGAAAAAGAGAGAGAGGGAGATTTTGGGGAAGTGGAAGAATCGAATTAAGAGCTGTGTACTATGTGATCTAATTTAAATAAACTTTTTGTATATCCTTGGAAATTAGTAAATTTTTACTTTATTGTTTACGATCAACAAAGCCCGTTCAATGACGTTCCGCCAGCGTTTCGGTAGCATGTTGTAAATACCCTCCAAAATACGTATTGCTAGGCCGTAGATATGCTTAATATAAAAATAATAATCATGAAATTTACAATACCCCATAAAAACAAAGTTTTGTTGACTAAACATCATAAAGCATACCGCTCAAAATAATGTTTTGAATTAAAATGCTGCACCAAATACAACTCGCTTTGAACGTCCGCGTAAATATGTTAAATGTGTAAATGAGATTTATTTTTTCTCATTAACTGTGGGAGTCTGTAGGTGTTTGAGGGACCGATCGCTATCGATCCCAAGGCGCGTGAAGTAATTTATTGATCACGTGAATTAGTCATAATGGCACATCACACTGCAAAATGTTCTCTTTTTTTTTGAACGGCTATACGGCGGCGAAGGTATCTGATCTAACCCTTGCAGCAGTTAAGAATTTTCACGCAGTAAATTTGGTAAAATAAAGCACCCAAAAGTATATCTGTGCAGCTTTACACCCAAAATGGTTTACTTTGCAAACGGACAAACGAAATGTAGAGGGAACATTGATTAAACTGTCATTAAAAGTGAACACTAAAAATTAAAGGCAATGAATTGACTTTAAGTGCTAATGCACTATGTTTCACCGTGAAATTATGAAACTTTATATTATTTATTCCAAATGTAATCATTTTAAATAACAATGATATAATATGAGTATTTTTCATAATTTCATTTCTATAAAAATGAACTGCAGTAATGAACAGTATAGTGACTCACCCCAACTAATTTAAGTTATGGGAATTATTTTGTTTTTATTAGTAAATACAACTCGGGCACCTGTCGGATTTTAAAATATTGAATCCAGTTCACCAATAGTAAAGTTGTAAAGGTTAATTTCATTTATAACTAAACATGCTAAATAATATAAAAATATATATGCAAATCGCTCAGTTTTTATTTACATTTTTAATAAAAAGAACTCTTGCTTGCAATCATACCTTAGTCATCAAAGTATTAAGGTCATCTTTGAAGCAAAACTTTCTAAAAATATATGCAATGGCTTGTATAAACCAAGTTCCAAAATTCTTATTGCGCCAAGAAACATAGCCTGAAAAAAAGATTGTATAATGTCTTTAAGTTATGAGCCTATTTAATGAATGATATGTTTTAACGCAAGTTCTTATTTGGAAATGATCAATTTCTTAGTTCCATATGTTGTTCTATCCATATGTTTAATCTGATCAAGATTATATCAAAATGTAGATAATCAATTGTCAAGAAATTCTATAAGCACATATAACAGATTTATATGACAGTAGAATTAGTGTTATAAAAAGGATATTTGATATTTTAAATGAATAAGAAAAAATGTCTAGGTTAGGTGATTCGATCATTAGATGGACATCAGATTGGCTGCGAGCTAGAATAGTTGCAACTAAAACTATCAAATAAACCCTTTTTATTTTATTTTGCTAAAGTTTTAATCTTCAAAGAACTCTTAAAAGAGAAGGCAGTTCTAAGTGAAAATTGTCAAGTTGCCCAGAAAAAAAAGAGATCCACCATGATGTGAGGTCAACTGTAGACCAGTTACTTATGGTAAAGTAATATCAGAGACAAAAGATTATCTAACTCATATGGCTTCATATGTATTTTCTGTTATGAATGAAAAGAAAGAACGGACAAGATCAGAGAAGGGGAGATAAATGTGATTGTGAAAAGTGATGAATATAATTAGGTAAAAACTGCAAGGTGTGTAGCACAAATGGTAGGGAAAAAACACACTCAAAGATGGAAATAAGGACTATTGAAAACCGTTTCAGTTAGTTCACACAAAATTATGGCATTTGCTCAGCGAAACATGGTGTTGAGTTGATGGACACAGGATATGCTTATAACCTCCAAACAAACAGCGGGCAAAGATTCTCGTGACCAAGACTGTGTCACGGAATTACACAAGGAGATCGACGCTGTGAGGACAGGTCGGCCAGTAGCTATAAGACCTTGACCGACAAATACTCAGAGGGCAGGTTTAAACTTTGATCGAGTTACCAAGACCAAAAGACAGATAACGGCTTTCCTAATTGGTTACGAGTAATGGATTTGATGATAGTTGGGACCCTCGTGAAAATATTATTTAGATCGTGGTTGCCAAACTTGTTGAAAGTAGTTGAATGTTGAAGCTTGTTTCGAAAAAGTTTTCAATTTCTGCCGCTAAGATCTTGATTGAAGTCACAACAAATGATGATGTAAAACTCTCTAAACTTTTACACATACACTACTGACGTCAACAAAAAAAAACTAATACTTTTGCACGCTTTCGCACCACTAAACAATAACTTTAACACCAAACACACCACCGTGCGCAACTCACAAGTTCCATTAAGTTACAATGACTTAAAGTCCTACGGAACTTCCAGGAGCTATACTGCCACTACAAGAGGTCGGATCGAGTAACTGAGTGTTGATGCACAAATGGCAGGTCAGGACCTAAAAAAAACATATATACATCATGGGTCTAGGACTTATGGATGCTGTCGTGTACCGTTGTCTAGGGTTTTAGGTCCCGAGGCTTACACTCCAACACTGTTGTACAATTAATGCAACACAAGTCCTTTTTCTCATCAGCAATCTTTATTTACATTCCAAGACAATTGTCAACTATGTACACTTCTGGTCTTCTCACTAACACATATCTCCGTGTCTCTCAGTTACCATCTAGCCCCGCTGTACAGTCCTACAGACTAACACGGCAGCTCTAACAGTTGCGGTAATCTCGTGTTCTGACACCGGTGACTTGTCTACACCCCACTGCTCTCTACAACATAACTCCTTGTCCGTCTCTCCACACATTGAGACACCCGAGTTATATATTCGTCGGCCTGGACCGACCTTGCGTGGCCTGAGCAATGCTCCACGTGAACTCCCGCCCGTGAATTCGTTCACAGATCAAACATGAGTTTGTGACCAGTCAAAAATACAACTTTAAAACGCAGTGGTTCTCATACCCCTGACAGATGCTGAGATCTAGGGTGATGACAGACGGACGGACGGACAGACGGACAAAATGTATACAATAGCGCATTTAACTTCTCGAAAATGCGAATGAAGGCTAAATAAAGCGTGTATTTTAGGAAGTAATCAGCTTTGGTTTCTTCTAAAATGATGTAGTAGCGTTTTGAAGTCGTACAAACAGTACGAAAACTGGTTGGTTTTTCTCATTGTAGATAAAATGATAAGTCATTATGCAGTTTTGAGATTTACTGTTTTCGGAGTGTACCACTTTTAGTGCAGTGTTATATAGAAAGCATTTCACATGTAATTGTAGCTATTTTACGATTACAAATTTATTAATAGGCTTGTGTGTAAGGCTGGTCTGGGATGTATTTAGATTAGGACACACCAAAACAAAAAAAACCGTATGGAGTGGATACACTCACGACATTCTTGATAAGGTTGCTCCTGAGGAGAGGGATGTCATGTTCAATGTTATGGTTTTGGAATGCCTGGGCGTAAATGTAGCGATATTAGGTATACAAGGCGTGAACACAGGTTCATTCGGACAGTTATGAACTCAGATTACGTGAGAGTGTGTGGTGAGAATGAGAGTGAAAGTGCAAAGTAGTGGACAGTGTGTGACCAGCAGGCAGAGTAAAGACTGGACGAAGTGAGACTTGGCAAGGGGCCAATACGGTCAAGTCGGACCGAGGTGCGCTAGCCTGAAAAGTAGGAGCCAAATGCTAAGGGGAAAAATACGCCCGCGGGGGAGACGGGCTGATGAGTATGGAAATATGATCATCTGAAATTAATTAAAATGTTGTCAACTATACTTTTAAACCATATGTCGAACCTGATATTATTAAAGTTGCTTTGAACATATCCAGTATTTACTATTTTTACCAACATCGTTGTCTATATATGTGGCAAAGGGTGAAACTAAATTTCCCTGACACAGCGAGTCTGCCACAGCGTATGCACTAAGAATAATTTCTGTTTCCGAAGTTGTTCTGAATCTAACAGTGACGTTTCTCTCCGCGCCTGTTTTCGGTTCAAATGATCGAAAGAGGTTATTTTTGAGTGGGAAACCTCTACAATGCAATCTTGGTTCATCTGTAGATCTGCCTTGGTAGAAGAAGATGTTATTCGTTGCTTATGGTGATCCGCTGTCTGGGAGAATAGTTTCCTAAGGGCACACGATGCAAATCTACAGGCTGTTGAGCTCTATTCCTATTTTTAAATTGTCGTTTTTTTACGAGTGACATTTTTGGCATGCGAATTTGCGTTCTTAAGGCATCCTGTTAGGTGCAGGCTTTTCATTGTAGGCTATGATAGTTTTTCTTCTGGCTTCAGCGACCAGTGTCACAGATGCCCTGAAACATAGTCATCAAATACTAGATAGCGATTCGAAAAAGTGGGGTCTTATTTTTCTTTAATGTATTCTTTGGTCCAGGTCATTATTTTTGTGGGCAACTTGTTGATTGGGAATCAAATCTCCACGCTACCAGCGGAGAAGGCAAACCCTATAGAGCTAAGACCTATTTGAATGAGAACTGCGCAGTTCGAGGCAAATGATAGCTGTCGGTGCAACTTTGTAGTCTCTCTCACAGTCCGAGACAGCCCAAGGCACCTAGCTCGGCGTCTATTGAACTTTGGCTAATGACCGGTAACTGCTGCTTCCAGCGTTTTGTCAGAACTTTTCGGTGTAGCCAAGGGAACGACTTTCATCGTTAATGCTTGGCACCATTGGCGTCGCTGGAGCTTTAAGATGAACATAACTTTTATGTGTAGACTGCCTGTAGGTGCTCCATTTCTTGTTTCTCAGTAAAATTTTTATTCCCATAGTTTTTTCCCGGGTGTAGCCACAAGTCAGCGGAGTTCTTTCTCTTTTTTTTGTGAATCATTTGCATTTCCTTGATGAACTGCCAGAAATGTTAACGAGGCTCATCTATCAGAAGTGTTAAGTAAGGGGGGCTGGGTTTGCTCAGGCACCTTAACATCCCGGTAATTGAATCCGTGACTGCATTTTTAGTGTCGCTACGATATCACTATCACTTTGAACAATCACACTCTAAAAGTCCAGATTACAATACTAGAATAAAAGATGTATGTGTATATATTTTTCTCCACATATTATTATTTAAGCCTCACCCTCTTATTTTACTTTACACTAGCAATAATCTCCAGTCCTCACTTCCACATCCGGCCCTATTATCTCAGCAGCACTCTTTAAGAACTCTAACCTTTAGCGGTATTCTGTCTCAACCTCTGCCCATCACACAGCCACATAGACTTCACGGTGAATCCATGATCAAATTATATAATAATACTCCATGGGTTAAGTGTTATTCACTTACATGATAACGCAGTTACCTTACAGTGATCCTCATAACCCTAAAAGCTTAATTGTTATACTTCTGTTATAGGCTCTTTCTACACAGAATACTATTTCACGCTAATACAACCAGTGCATTTTGTCGAGTCATTAATTTTTATTAGAGTTTCAAATGTTAAAGGAATTTGTGTTTCCTTGTTTTCTTAAGGTACCCTTTGGAAACGATGGAATTGAATTTCTATGCGGAGCTAGAAGCTATACACAGGGCCATGGAAAGTGTACACAAAAAACTAACGGATCGAAATTTGTAGGATTTGACACGTTTGTGTACTTGGTTTTGATATTGGCTCTCAAAAGTCCTGAAAGAAGATAAACGTAGCACTCACTTTTTTGCGTATTACAGTTAACGTGGGAAAACTTGAACGCCTAGGGGAACGAACACAGTGCAGATAATCCCTGGTAATGACAATGTCGATGACAATATAAAGACAGTTTCCCAGACTAAAATTTTGATGTCTGGTAGATCAATTTAGGAATAAGTGGTATCAGTTTGTGTATCAGTTGTGGGTTTACAACCCCACTGCCAGGGGGTATTCGAAAACAAGTTGAGGCAAAGCTCAGCACACAAATGATAACATCAAGTTGCAAACACAAGAGGTTGATGCCTCAAATGAGAACAAAGCATTACTCATCATCTAATATTTTTAAAGTCTAGACTCAATATGCCAGCTAAAACTCAGAGACAGTAGGGCATTCTTTAAATTCGTGCCATAAGCTAGACAAAGCCGAGGAGGTTAGTGCACCTAGTGAGTCCTACGCTCAAACAATGTCGTATTGCACAGCACAACAGATGAGTAATCGTAGTTAACCAAGGTGTTAAGAAAGTCATCTTAAGCTTATACAAC
The DNA here is from genome assembly GCA_002072015.1 of Radix auricularia. Classification (NCBI taxonomy): domain Eukaryota; kingdom Metazoa; phylum Mollusca; class Gastropoda; family Lymnaeidae; genus Radix; species Radix auricularia. The sequence goes on along the minus strand of MUZC01004476.1, from coordinate 33,310 downwards.
GTGTTTTTAGTTTTAGTGCGTTCGTTGTGCAATGACACAAAAAATGAGAATTCTTTACATAATTTTTTTTTAATAATATTTTTTTTCAAGTTATTGAAAGCATTTATAATATTTTAAAAATCAAATATATCGTCAAAAAGAGCATTTATGATTTATGTAATTTATCTTTTTTTAAATAACGTCCTTTAGAGGCCGTTCTCCCGTACCAATGTATTTCTAAAAATCCGTTTTTGTGTCACCCTATAATCAATATATGATCCGATATTGACAGTTATCCCGTTTACCTTTTATTGTAGCAATAGATAAATACACGTCTGCCCCACTTGGTATCTTTGAACCATCTGATGTTTCTTCATCTTCAACTATCTCATCACTGTGTGTTGAATCGTGTTGCTCACCTTGATTCAAGGGGTCATTCATTTCACAAATCTTATCAGAGTCAAGGGTATCTTCAATTGTTTGACCTGTGTCTATTGTACCTTGAAGAACATTTTTATTTTTTAACTACCTTGCTATAAAATTTAAATAATTTATTATGTACTGGGAAATGCAATTAATGACCTTTTTAAACATTACATTTTTCAAAAACAAACAAACAAACAAAAAACTGCTGATATTATGAATAAGCCAACTTTTTTGGCTGATTGATAAAAATGTGTAATTCATTATTGTCAATTGGCAGTCAAAAACACCCCACAAAAATATATATTAGAAGTGAGTTCATCTTATGACAACAATATTAATCTCAATACAGATAGAGCGTTTAGCATTGAACAATTGTTTAGCAATAACATATATTAGAAAGGGAGGCCATTACAATGCTAAGAAACAATAATAAACTTTAATTTGATACATTTGATAGAATGGGGCTTAATGGTGTGAAATGTACATTGTACACTGATAGTAAATCATTGATGTTTCTTATAAATACATATATTAAGGATGCGGAAATTATTGATTAATTTCTCGATTGATAATTTAATTTTTTTAAAATTATATATCTATTTAAATAAATATAATTGATGAAAATTTTATTAAAACTTAAGACAATTTTTATTATATTTTTATTTTAATTTATAATTTTAAAAATACATCATCACTTAATAACAAATTTATATATTTTTCTAAGTAAAAACGTCTCCTGCATATTATAATAATTTATTAATTGATGTAGACATGCAAATATAAACCTAATAACGACTAATGGCAGCTTCAGCATGGTTAAATTTATGAATATAACTTAAAAAATTGAGCAAACATATTCATATATATAGTTCTCTTCACGTTTTAACCATGCCGGACACTAAGCTATCTTCCAGTTCCATCGTAGGTTCAAGCCAACAGGTAAGACATTACTTCTTTTAGTTTTTAAAAATATTTGTGCTCAGCGACAGAAAAGTAGTCACGCATTCTTCTCAACAATTACATTTATAAAATGACACCCTGCACTAAATCATTAGCGGCGTGTGCTACGAAGCGGGTCTGACCTTGTTTATGAAACAACTGAAGATGGCAAGGTAGAATATGGTGAACACATTTACTGAGTTTACTGCCATGAACAATTTACTTATATATGTATAAATATATATATATATATATATATTGTGTGTGTATATATTTATTTATTTATATACTTGCTAATTACCCGTGCTTTGCAGCGGTTAATCAGGCTTTCAGTTAGCATTGAGAACCCGTAAACACTAATTTAAAGCCCCCTTTGTTTTCAATCTGGAAAATGATGGGTATACTTACTATATTAACTTAAATCGTCTTGTTTTTATTTCTTAAGATCCTATAAATTTGAATGGCGGACGCAGTCTCAAACATAACCTAAAAAAAGACATTTGGTGCCCCAATTCCAGCATAAATTGACAATACGAGTTCACAGCACTGCAGTATTTTAATAAAGGCTCAAACTAATCTTTAAATAGCTAATAAAAGCAAAAAAGCAACATAATATGCCCTATTACCTTAGGGGTGGTCGCCTTAGAAAAATAACAGCAATCTGCTGTGAAATTTAGGATTTTTGTAAGCGTTGAAAACCCGTTCCACACCAATTCAAAACATCAATTTATTTTAGTCTGTCCATGATGAATATACTTGTTTGTCAGTATCAAATGGGTACTAAAAATGAGATTACCGGTCCCCGTGCAAATTCGATGCCGGTCTGAGGATTTAAATCTACGTAATGAAAGAAATACGTGTCTATATTTTTTTTTAAATCTAAAGGTAAAATGCTTTAAATGTCACGGCCCCAAAAGAACAGA
>MUZC01004476.1:4297-30982 GCA_002072015.1 Radix auricularia | reverse complement strand
TATATATATATATATATATATATATATATTAAAAAAACAAAACTTTGTCAATAATTTATCAATGTACCCAGTAGCCACTTTTTAAATTACATGTTATATAAATAATGTTAAAACGGCACAAGGGCCCCCCGCCCAAAAAGGTGGTGTTTTTGAAACTTTCTCTTTCAATACTGTAGCAAATCCAAAAACTTCTTAAAGTTTACGCGTGTGATGAATTAAATCTACTTATTATTAAAACGTCTTAAACGCTAAAATTAGGGTTTGAGACCCTATCGGCGTAATAAGTATAGTTCAAAACACAGCTTATTTCAATTTGGGTTTTAATAATATTTTTTCTTAGAATTTGTTTTTAAAAATCTACTAAAATCGAATGGTTTAATCGTCTTGTACGTTAAAAAAAGAGATTGGGGGCCTTCGGCTACAAAAGATTGGAAAATTAAAATATTTATGCCCGACAGAGTTTTTATATTCCAAATTTTGTAAAAATATATGTATACACTATCCAAAGTTTTTAAGTTTGCTTTTAAGCGAATATAAGGTGAAAAAACTACATTTGGGCCCCTGGCCTGCAGTGAGAGCAGATTAAATAGTTTTTTTCGCATGTAACCAACGCGGGAGTGTACTCATCAGTTTACTTAATGTTTCATTCTTCTACCTACACGGGAAATGGGAGAAATAGTGATTTTCAGTTTCCATAAAGCTTATATAAGGAGAAAACTTTATTTTCGCCCGTAACCCACAATAAGTGATAATTTAAATATTTCTTCCACTGTTACCATCGCGGGATTGTACTCAAAAACTTTCAAAAGTTTCATGCTTCTGCCTACTCGGAAAATAAGAGTATTAGTGATTTGCATATTTAATATAGTTCATAAAAGAAAAACGTTTTTTGGCCCCCCGCCCCCATAAGTGGGACATTTAAAAATTGTTTATGCCAATAATCGTTGCGATATGCAACTTAACAACTTTGCAAAGTTTCAGGCTCCTACCTACATAGAAAATGAGACAAAAATAGTGATGATCAGTTTTTATATAAGAAAAATATATTTCGGGCCGCAGCCCCAAGTGATAGATACTATATATATATATATTAGGGTGTCCCAAAAAAATGAAGTTTTGAAATGTTGATGTCTCACCCCACATAATTTGTCTGTATGGTAACAGTAGTTAACCTGCAAAATTTCAGCTCATTTGGACAATGTTTAGAGGTCCCCCAAGAGGTTTAAAGTTCCAGATTTTGGTGTAAAATAATTCGCTGTCAAATCTAATACAGCGTTAATGTTGCATTATATGTGAAACTGATATATTAAGTAACAAATTGATGCTTAGTATTGTTTATAATATTAAATGAAACAGAATATGTAAATCTTGAATGGTTTATTTTTTTTAATTTGAAATTTAAGTAAAAAATTATGAAAAACAAAGTTTTATTCATTTTGTCAAGTTAATTTTTTAAAGAATGTCAATCTGCTTGAAAAATAATAATAAGCAATGCAATTAAGTATTCCTAATATTTATCTTGTACTTTGTATTGTACGGTAGACAAAAATTTTAAAAAGTTCTTCAAATTTAAATTTTATCCATCTATTAACGATTACACTCTGCAAAATTTTTATGCTGTTTGTCAACCACTTGGAACAAAAATTGGTTTTGTTCTTCGTCCTTGGTGATGCTGTCATTGAAATTTTGTATCAATGCTACACCTTTCTCTGTGGAGTCATTGATACAAGCCAGATTCTTTACAAAATCTGCTGCAACTTTAAAATATGGTGTATCTGACCATGCTTCAACATGAACATTTAGAAAACTGGCATCAATGTTGGATGTTTCCAAAAAATATGGTAGAAGCCCGCAAATCAACAACACTTTTTTGTTGTGTTTTTATGAGATGCGGTCCACGTTCTGATTGCATTGTCCGAACAAGGCCAGTTTTTTCTTTGTTCGAAAAAAAGGGTTGAAAATAATGCAAGCGTCGACAGATCCGGATTCAAGTACCACAAGTAACGCACCATCATTTTCAATCCAGTCGATCGAAGAAAAGCTTCATCGTATTCGTATAAACGCTGTATCAACAAGATATCATTCACAGGTGCATCAGCGGTGATTCTGCATGAAAACCATGATTGAAGATAAACACATATGGTAAAGCGATTAAAGAGTTGAATACCTTGTAATTCTCGAGCTGTTAACTAAACGATGGTTTAGTTGCCTGCAAACAATAGTTCAATTTTCAATGCATAGATTGATTTTGCCATCCACCTTACCCTATGTTGGGCACCAGGTCTGTGAATGCTGCCACCCACCTTGCCCTATGTTGGGCACCAGGTCTGTGAATGCTGCCACCCACCTTGCCCTATGTTGGGCCCCAGGTCTGTGAATGCTGCCACCCACCTTGCCCTATGTTGGGCACCAGGTCTGTGAATGTTGCCACCCACCTTGCCCTATGTTGGGCACCAGGTCTGTGAATGTTGCCACCCACCTTGCCCTATGTTGGGCAACAGGTCTGTGAATGCTGCCACCCACCTTGCCCTATGTTGGGCCCCAGGTCTGTGAATGCTGCCACCCACCTTGCCTATGTTGGGCACCAGGTCTGCGAATGCTGACATCAACCTCCAACCCAACCATTTGTGCAGCAAGCAGAAGAAATTCCAAATAATCATCACATGAATGACTGACCTCAAGTTGACATTTGATAAATTCTTTAATCGATCAGACACGATTATCAAAGGGGCGGATCTGGCTTCGGGTGTGTCGTTAATTCTGACCATTTTCCTCAAAACCTCTTAAAAAACAAAATCTCTAGCCCAGTGGATGGTCCAAGACAAACATTGAATGCATTGGAAAGGAGTACTTCCAACATGTGATGATTGCATGCCATCCATAATAAATTATGTCCCAGGGCCACTTCTAACAGAGTGCAAGCTCTATTGAGTCTTCCAGTATTGGAAGCCGCAGTGTCGAAGCCTTGCCGATAACCATAGATTCGCACTTCCACTATTTGATATGTTCATATACTGCATCAGCAGCTGCCCGTCCTGACCCAAATGCTAACTTGGGAACACCAAGAAGCTTTGTGGTGCCATCGACAAGTGATGAGAGCAGGACAGGTAATCGATCGATGGTAACCTCTCCAGTTACATCGGGCAATAGCTTACCATCCCAATGAAAAAATGATTTTGAGGGAATATAGTCTCCATTTATACGTGCTGTAGCTTGTTGAAGACGAAACTTGCGATGACGATGCATTGGGCTATTCCAAAATACCGTGTCAGATGTCGGAACACCCGCTTCGTTGAATGTGGATGCAAGTATAATTGTAGATTTTCTAATGCTGGTGTTCGTTCTGTTCAGCACTGCAGCAACTTTTGGTGATATGATGCTTCGATGTCGTGTTGCAAAATTTGTTTTGCTTCAGGATGCTGATTTGATAACAAATTCTTCATCAGATTCTGCATCGTCACTGGAATCCCGACAAATGGTTGATGTCATTGAATGTGTGTTTGAGCACAAGTTTTGCACATTAGGTATTTTATATGTTTTCTCGCATTTATTACATTTTCTAATTAAGAATCACACAATTTCAACTCTTGTAAATGGTAGAAATGAGGTAGATATAAGTATATTTCAACTTCATTTTATTCATTTATGGCATACAAAAGCTGCAAATTATTTGAGCCACGATTCGTCTGGATTTTTATGTTGGCCCAATATTGGAATATTAAAAGCACTTGGGGGACCTCTAAATGTTGTTCAAATGAGCCACAACTTCACCAATTCACTCACTGTACCAAAGAGACATATTTCAGGGGGTGAGACACCAACGATTTATAAAAAAAAAATTCGAGCATTTCTGGGACACCCTAATATATATATATACTAGAGGCTAGTACCCGGCTTCGAACGGGCTTTAAATAAGTTTTTTTTTGTAGAAGCGTACACAATTCTTTTTCGCAAATTAGCGTTAGGAGAATGTACTTAACAACTTCCCAAAGGTTCATTCTTCTACCTACATAGAAAAAGTAGAATGGGTGGTTAAAAGTATTTATATATCGTGTAGTAGTAAAAAAAAAAACTACATTTGGGCCCCCGGCTCCCAGTAAGTAAGTGATAATTTAAATATTTTTTCACCTATTACCATTGCAGGCGTGTACTCAACAATTTCCTAAAAGTTCATGTTTCCACCTAATCAGAAATAGGAGAATTAGTAATTTTCAATTTTTATATAGCCCATCTAAGTAAACTACGTTTTTGTGCTCCCAGACCCACATGAGCGGGAAATTTAAACGAAATCTGCTTAAGAAACTTCATCATGTAATGTCGTATACGTGTACCAAATTTCACAATATTTCGTTGTCTGAATTTTGTTAATATAGCTCATTTGAGAACAAAAGTACATTTGGGCCCCCGGCACAACATGAAAAAGAAAGTCATTATTGCCAGGAGAGTCTGCTCAATAATTTCTAAACGTTTCATGTTTTTACTGACACGGTAAATTGGAGAATTAGAGATGAGTTTGTTTCTAATATAGAAAATTCTTTCTCGCAAAATATCGTTGGGGTAGCGTACTTAACAACTTGCCAAAAATTGGAGAATTAGTGATGAGTTTGTTTCTAATATAAGAAAAAAAACATTTGGGCCCCCGGCCCCCATGAGTGGGATGTTTAAAATTCTTTCTCGCAAAATATCGTCGGGGTAGCGTTTTTAGCAACTTGCCAAAGTTTCATACTTCCACCTACACGGGAAATAGTAAAATGGTTGATTTTCAATTTTTAGATAGCTCATATAAGGGAAAAATATTAGGGCCCCTGGACACCAGAAAGTGTTAATTTAAATATATTTTCGCCTGTTATAATTTGGGTAATGTACTAAACAATATCCTAAAATTTCATGCTTCTGCCTACTCGGGAAATAGGATAATCAGTTATTTTCAATTTTATATACCTCAAATAACAGAGGAAAAACGTTTTTGGGACCCCGGTCCCTAGATTTGGAATTTATGAAACGATTGCCATTATTGTCGGGAGAGTACGCCCAAGAATTTCCAAAAGTTTCATTGATTTCACCTGCACGGTAAATTTGAAAATTAATGATGAGTGAGATTTTAATATTAGAAAAAACTATCTTTGCTTCTTTTTTATATAGCTCACAACGAGAAAAAAAAAACTATATATAGGCAATCGTCCCCCTAGTGAGAAAGGATTTATTAAATTTTTGCCTCTTACCATCGTGGGAGTGTACTCAACAACTTCCCAAAGGTTCAAGCTTCTACCGACACGGGAGCTTGGAGAATTAGTGTTGATTTAGTTTTATATAGCCCATTGTAGAGATAAAAAGTTTTATGAGTGGAAATTTTAAAAATGTTTATACTTATTTTTTTTATTACCATTACTAAACAACTAGAAATGGCTTTATATTTTTACCTACACAGGAAAATGGAGGAGCAGTATTTTTCTGGTTTTTTTTTATATTTCATTCATTTATATTTCATTCAATCGAAAAACTACATTGGGGCCTCCGGCATGCAGTAAATAATAATTTAAAAATATATTCACCTGTTACCATCAAGGAAGTGTACTCAACAACTTCCTAAAGTTTAAAGCTCTAAATTCCTCGGCAAAAAGGGCAAATAGTGATTTGCAATTTTTACAGATAAAGACAAATAGTTTTTGGCACTCCTGCCCCAAATAATTTGGAATTTTAAATTTCCTTTTCGTCGTGAGAGGGTACTCAACAACATTCCATATTTCCATGCAACTACCTACATGGGAAGTTGGAGAATTAGTGATGATTGAGTGACTCCATTAGAAATTATATTTGGGCCCCGGGCCCTCAGTAAGGGATATTTTTAATATGTTTTGACCTGCTACAATCGTAAAAGTGTATTTAATAACCCCCCAAACTTTACACGACTTTACCAGGTCAGGAAATGAGAGAATTATAGATTTTCAATTTTTATATAGGTCATATAAGAAAAAAAATTGTTTTTGGGCTAAGGCCCCCATGAGTGTTTATTTCAAAATTATTTCACACCAACTTTTGTTGTAAGAGGGTACTTAACAATTTTCCAAAGTTTCATGCTCCTGCCTACACGGGAAATATAAAGATTGGTGATTTTCAATTTTTATAGAGGCCATATACGAAAAAAATGTTTTTTGGCCCCCAGCCAACCATAAGCGAAATTTTAAAAAATCTTTTTAGCCAATGGACGTCGTGAGAGGGTACACAAGAACTTCCCAAAATTGGAGAATTGGTGATGAGTAAGTTTTTAATATAAGAAAAACTATATTTGGGCCCCATGCCCCCAAGGAGAGGGATTTTTAACACTCTTTTTTTTCCAGTTTTCTTTGGAAGCATGTACTGAAAAAGTTTACAAAGTTTCATGCTTCTACCTATACGTTAAATCGGAGAATTTGTGACTTTCAATTTTTATAATGCTCATAACAGGAAAAAAACGGTTTGGGGTTCCGGCAACCATGAGTGAGATAATTAACTTTTTGTTTCTTTCTAATTATCGTCAACGTCGAGAGCATGTACTCAAAAAGTTTCCAAAGTTTCATTCTTCCAACTACACGAGAAATAGGAAGATTGGTAGTTTTCAATTTTTTTAGATCCCAAATATTGAAAAAAAAAATGTTTTTGGGCCCACGGCCCCACATAGCGAGATTTAAAAAAAAATCTTTTTAGCTAATTTTTATCGTTAGAGGGTAACAAACAACGTCCCAAAGTTTCATGCTTCTACCTACACGGGAAGTTTTTAGAATTAGTGATGAATGCGTGAGTGAGTCAGTCAGTCAGGGCTTCCCCTTTTATTAGTATAGACTTACAATGTTTAGGGGTCTCTAAATCATTGTTAGCCCCTGGCTTTAGCCCGTAATGACCTCCTATTAAAGCGCAATAGTACGGAATGTTCAAAATGTTTATAAAGTGTGCCTATCATGGTTTAAACATTCCGCTTACTTATCAAAACAAATAAAATTATTGAGCTATTGGTGGTAATGATGTTTGATTCATAGACAGAAAATAATGACAGCTTTACTGATGAATTACTGCATTAAGAAATAGAGATGAAATTCCTGCTTCCATTTACATTCTAGAATGGTGGAAACCCAATGAACAGCGATTTCCTATAAAAATCAGTCATTTCTAAGAGCGTTTTGTGCATCCCTGTTAGGCTTGTTGTATTGTAAATTAGAACCGCTCATCACTTGAACCAAATAAATTTGAGTTTTTAGTTAAAAGATGACATATAAATTAGACTTACCATTATTATTTATATTTTCATAAAACCGTTAAATAAAAATTACTTATGAATTCATCAATTTTAAATTTTGGCTTTAATCGAAATAAACTATTTAATCATTAAGTTGTCAAAAGTTAACGATTAAACTTAAAATAATCAATCGTTAAAAGCCCTAATATATATATATATATATATATACATTCAGGGCTGCGAAATTACCGATTAATTTCTCGATACATCATGATGTATAAACTTCACTGTCTTTTGTGCCTTTCTTTCGTTGTCCCTTTGAAAAATGAAATTATAAAATGACATATTTTCTGTGAACTTATAGATCTGATTTTTCAAAAAATAATTCTTGTTCTTGAAATGACGTGTTAGCAGCATTGTAGCATTGAAGAAGGGAACTCAACAACTTCCCAAATTTGTATGCTTCAAAAACTACCTTTGGGCCCCATGTTCTTTAGTTAATGATAATTTAAATGTGTTTTAGCCTGTTAATATCGCAACACTGTATTTAACAACTTCCCAAAATTTCATGCTTCTACTTACACGTTAAGTTTGGTAATAAGTGATGAGTCAGTTTTATATAAGAAACAAATTACTACATTCAGGATCACGGCCACCATAAGTGGTATTTTAAATATACTTTCCCCAATAAAAGTTTTAGGGGATACTCTTTAACTACCAAAAGCTTTATGATCCTAACTCTACGGAAAGATGAAGCTTTATAAAGATAGATTTTAAAAGGAGAACAACCCACATTTTGGCCCCAGCCCCACTAGTAGGTGATACTTTTATATTACTTTTGCCTTTTACCATAGCAAGAGGTTAATCAGCGACGTCCCAAAGTTTTAATGATGTGCGAATTGATTTAATTAAATCATCATCATCAATTAATAATAATGTTAAGTCTTCATATATCTTTTCTTTAATAATTGATTCAACCATTAATATATCAAAAATTGATCAGATGTCACACATTTCGTTCAGTTTTAAAATTAAGAAATGTTGAAGAGAGATTTATAGGCTTTTATACTAGTTTACAACATCTACATACTCTTAAAAATATAATAAATCTCAGTATGAATCAACAGTTAAAGCTCAGAAATGACTTTTTGATACAAGATGGGCAAGCCATAAGCATGCAGTCGATGCAGTTGTTGGATAATTCTCTTCTATTCTAGCCACTCTAGAAGATATAAATTCAGGGGAATCAACATAACATCGGCGAAGTGTCAGAAATGAAGCCGTGGGACTATCTGTTTTAATAACAAATATTCTTTTTTTTCTCATTCTACTTGTACAAAAGTTGGTTGATATTTTCGTGTTATCAAACAAATTGTAGGGCAAGAGTATTGACATTGCAATTGCAATTGCAAAACGATTGATAGATGTTGAAAGAAATAAGTTTGTTGAAAAGAAACGCGATCAAGCTTTTTAAAATTCTGAAAGAAGATGTCTATTCATGTATTAACGAAAATTGTTCCAAAATAATTGTTACAAATTAAATTTAAAGAAACTGAAATTTGCAAAAAATAAAAGTAGAGATGAAAGGGCTGATGATCCAACTAACAGCTTTAAATCTGAAACGTACTTCACAATCTGGCATACACTACTAAAATAAATAGATGATCGATTTAATGACTTTAGGTGCAGCTATTTATTTCTATTGTATTGATCCATAAAAAATGTTGGAAGAAAATAAAGATTCTCTTTGAAGTTGATGCAAAATTTACAAACACATTAACCGTGAAGAAGCAATATTTGAATATTATACCTTCAAAGATTTGTATGCATCACAAAGTCCATCACAACGTCCATCTAAACGTCCATCACAACGTCAAACACTATATACAACTAGTGAGCTACAACATAAAGACTTTATGCCATTTAAAAATCAATGGTGACAGGTCTCCCTAATTTGTCAATACTCTATACAAATTTACTTGAATCTTCCTGATAGCAATATTTGAATATCATCAATTGTATTTGCGCTAAAAAATGAAAAACCAACGTCTGGATTGCAATAATTTCAAATGAACATGAGAACTTTGACTTTGAATCAACGATATATCGTTCGCTTACCATAGAACGGAATTTAAATAAGGCTTAGGGCTCTATACAAATTCGCTTAAAATAAGTTTCTTTCTTAGATCAAACAATATACTATTGAAATAAAAATACGTCATTATTTTGAAAACATTTTGATTTATATTGTTTCTTATGTTTTTCTTGTTCGATTATTTGGAAAATTTACTAAATTAGTTGGCTAATAATTATTACTTCTAGGGATGCAGAAATTTATGATTAATTCCTCGAGTATTCATTAAAAATTTTTAAAAATTAAATTGTTTTTAGCGATTTACTGGCCCATCACTTACAAATAATTGAAAGTAAAAAAAAAAAATCAAACAATTAAATAAAGATTTTTTAAAACAAATTATCGCCCTATAAATAATGAATTTCCTGGAGATTACACGTACATTTTGGTTTTAAAATATTGATTGACGGGAATGTTTAAAATGTTGATAAAGTTTGCCTACTTATCAAACCAAATGAAAAGCGTATTAAGCTAATGGCAGTAATGGCGTTTGACTCAGAGACATAAAAAAATAGCTCTTCTGATGAATTATTGCGTTACAAAATGGAGATAAACAATCTTGAATTCATTAATCCAGTGCAATGTTGGAAAGTTAATGAAAATCAATATCTGATAATGTCATTACTTGCCAAGATCATTTTGAGCATACCAGTTACATCAGTTCCTTGTCAATGATTGTTCAGTTCTGCTGGTTATATTGTCAATTAATCTGCTCATCACTTGAACCAATTAATGTCAACACACTTTCGCGTTTTGGTGAAAAGTTGATATATAAAGGAGACATTCCAGTGTTATTTAGATTTTCATCAAGAGCGTTAAATAAGTGTTACTTATGACATCATAAATTAATTTTTTAGGCTTTAATCAAAATTAACGATTAATTCCTCGTTAATTTTTGAAAAGTTAACAATTAAATTTAAATTAATCGTTAACAGACGTAGTATTTACCCAATGACCTGCTATTAGTAAAATTTTCGGCGCCCCCTGAAGTTCTCTTGAACGCAGACAATGCTAAATTTGCCACTAATTATATATTTTTTTTATATAAAATATGTCTCTTCCAGTCAACAGTTTGTAATAATGTATATCTTGTTTATCACCTATTGCTATCTTTGGAGGGTACTTAACAACTCCCCCAGTTTTATGCTTCTACTTTCATGGGATATAGGATAATTAGTGACTAATCATTTTTTATATAACTCATTTAGGGGAAAATACATTCGGGCCCCCAGCCCTCTGTGACTTATGAATTTATACTTTTTTCGCCTTTTACAAAAATTACCACGATTATACTCAAAAAAGTATTCTAAAATACATTCCATAATTTTATGACTCTATCTACATGGGAATTCGGAAATTAATGTTGGGTAATGTTTTATTTTTACAGAAAAAACTAAGTATGAGTCCCAGGGCTCCAGAGAATGTCAACTTATTTTTTTTTTGCCTGTTACTATAGCTGAAGAGTAATTAAAAACTTCCTAAGGCTTCATGCGTCATCTAGACATAAAACATGAGAACTACTGACTTTTAATCTTTAAATAACTCATGTAATGGAAAAATAAAGTTTTTGGCGCCGACCACCCGACCCCCCCCCCCCATGAGTGTGAATATTAAAATTTAATTTCCCTTATTATTGTCGTAACACCTCATTTTATGAAAAGAATACATTTCGGCCCCCGTCTCTCCACCAGCGGAAATATATAAAAATTTCTTTTTCACTAATTATCGGTAGGAGAGTGTGCTCCATAACCTCCAATTGTAAATAAGTGACAAGTCAGTTTCTATATATAAAAAAAGAAAACTACATTTATCAAGTGATAACTAAAAAAAATTATTCGCCAATTACCATAGTAAAGTGTAAAGAAACTCCACAAAAATCCATATTTCTTCGAAAAAATTATGTTGAAAATGTAGATTTTTTGCTTTATTTTTATTACAATACAAGTAATTGGGGTAGGGAATGGAGAAGTAATCCCCAAAATACAAAATATAATCAGGAAGTGAGATCTGACAAAAATGTTCATTCCTATCCATTATTCGGCTACATGAGATTTACAATTGTTTTGTGTTTGGTTGTCAAGTTTCGATGCGTTTTGAACAACAATGACATTTTTGTTTTCGGAAATAAATTTTGTCAAGTTATGCTTCATTTTCGCGTTTTTTTTTCGTTTTTTTATACACTTATAGAATGTATATTTGTGTGTTTAAAATAACAATATATTTAAATATTAGAATAAAACACCACATTTTTTTCGTTTGATTGTCGCGTCAAGGAATTTGTAGGGGCGTGTGGCCCACCATCCATGGCGGTAGCGTAATATTTTATGTAAAAAAACATTGGACACTTCCTTGGGGTCAACCTCAAGTGGGGGCCAAGGGGGATTTTTAATTTTGTCCACCCTCCCCTCCCATAGCTACGCGACTGTTTACATGTAATATTTTAATGCGTCTTAGATTAATTTTTTTAAAAATCACTTCTATTACAGAAATGGAAAAATACCTTACTTGAAAATAAGGAAAACTTTTATTAGAATACCCAAATCATGTACATTCTATATTAAATTATAAATACGATTAACCATTGATACTTTAATATTTTCTTTTATCTTGTGATAAACTTTACTTCAAAGGTTTCACGTAAGATAAATAGTTCTTTGTTAATCACAGTTGAAGACCTCAAGATAAGAAAGAGTTATGAGACATTTTTATTTTTTTTAAATTTCTCCCATTATCTGATAGTGAATAAAACATAATCTGATCTGAATCCGAAAACAAATATTTATTCGACCCAAATAACAAATCAAATCTGTTTAGCTAATTTATATGAATCTGTATAATTTTATACATTAAAACTCGATGATCTCAAAACTACAAAAAATGTGACATAGCGGTTTCTTCCATTGAGCACTACATTTACATTTATATGTTTTATTATTTTTATTTTGCATTATTTTTTTTTTATTTAAAAAAAAAATTGTTCTTGTTGTTGTTTTTTTACACGTTTTTTGATAATTTGGTGGTAATAATATTGGACAAATGTCAAAATAGATATGTAAAAATTAACTGACGTGGGACGTGGTGGTCGATGGTCACGAGTTCGAATCCACACGAAGGTGAGAATTTGTTCCCGAGGCCTGAGGAGCCCCCGAGTCACCCAGCTCCGAATGGGTACCTAACTAGACAATAGTTAGGCGGCTGGGGTAATGCGTGGAATACCTTTAGCCGTGGCCTGAGACCACTACATCACTTGCCAACAGATCATCTCTCAAGGTCTGTGGACGCAGTTATCTTCTGCATAGAAGGAGCGTCTGTATATCTAAGATAAGACGTAACAGTAATGAAAGCGTTAATTTAAATTCTCAAAACGTTTATACTTAATTGTAAATACGATTAACTGTTGACGCCTTATCATTTCTTTATTGCAGTGACAAACTTAACTTATTACGTTTCATGCAAAATTGTTATTTGCTATTTACAAGTGTAAGTAGTTACATTTTATTTTGTACTGGTTTTTGATAATGTTGTAGTAATAATGTGTGGACAAATAGGGCGAATGAACTGAGAAATCATAATCTTCAATGAAGCTAGACAGCTTCAAATCACAGATGTACTTGATATATATTACATTACACTTACATATTTTATTTTTAATGCATTGAGCTGGTTTATTGGTTCAGTCATAATTGGTACGCACTATTAAATGCCGCAAGTTGACAATATTTGTGAATCCTTTAAACATCGAGCTAATATGATGTAAATTTTATGCTGTAACTCACTATCCATTTACAAGTATCATGATTATGCCATTATTAATCATGCAAACTTATATTAAGCTTTATAACCCGCAGCCTAACCCATAGGTTTTCTCATAACATATATAATACAAATATATAATTAGCTATGTATGTCTTTCACAACATTAGATTTTAGAAACCCACCCCTTAAAAGCTTTGCAAAAATAAATACTGCACTAAAATAACTCTTTCCAAACGCCCGAAAACAATCATTCAATATGGAAATGAAAATTAATTATTCTCTCTTTTCCTCCACAGCTTCCGATTATTTACTATAACGTTTTTGGACAAAAAAGACAGTTAAAAATACAGAAAAATATTTACTTTGAAAATTTCCGTCATTGTTGACTGGTAAAACTCTAGTATTCACATATATAAAGTCCGTGGGGCATATTTTTCTGTCCCATCCCATCCCATGACAATTTATGCCTGTCCCATCCCATCCCATCCAATTGGACGTTTCCCATTGGAAAAAAATTCCCATGCACAAGCCTGTATATACTAATGAAAGCAAAAGTCCTCACACACGGATTCAGTGATTCATTGATTCACTGACTCACTGCTTAAAGTCTAAGTTCCCATGTAGGTAGTAGCCAGGAATTTTGGCCATTTGTTGGGTAGAAAATTGGCGGAAAATAATTTTTAAATTTACACTTCTGGGCGTCTTGGCTCCAAAAACGTTTTATTCTTACATGAGCTATATAAAAAATTAAAAACACTATATATCCTATTTCCCGAGTAGGTAGACGCATGAAACGTTAGGGGTTGTTATATACACTTCTGGGTTAGTATCAAATGAAAAATAACATTTTTCTCATGGCTGAGGCCCAAATATAGTTTTTTTAATTATATGAATTATATAAAAACTGAAAATCACTAATTCCCCTTATTCCCAGTGTAGTTAGAAGAAATTAAACTGTGGGAATTACTTTAGTACACTCTCCCGAAGATAACTGGTAAAACGTAGTTTTAAATTCTCAATTCTGGGGGACCGGGGGCATGAATTTCTTTTTTCATATATTAAAAACCAACCCATCCTTAATTCTCCAACATCCTGTGTAGGTAAACACATGCCATTTTTGGAATATATTGAGCCGATAATTGCTAATTTTTATTTATTTTTTTAGCTTAAATTAGCAATTGGAACCTTTAAAATCACAATTTTTTGGGTAGGCAGAAGCATGAAACATAGGTGGGGATGTTGAGTACACTATTAAAACCATTATTGCGAAATAGAATTTTAAATTTCCCACTCATAAAGGGCCGGGTTCCCCCCAGCCCCCACATGTTTTTTTTTCCTTTTCTGACTTTTGTAAAAATTTTACTTACTCTTAATTCCAAATTTCCCATTTTCATGGTGAGATGTTATGGTGTGAGAATAACTGAGCGTAAATGTAGCGAGATTGAATAAACTAGGCGTGAACAGGAGTTCATGTGGACACTCGTGAACACGGATCACGTGGAAATGTGTATTGCGAGATCTTGAGAGCGGGCAGAATAGTTGACACTGTGTGTGACAAGGAGTGAGAGTGACGACTGGAAGAGTTTATAGTTGAGCGTGCATCAAAAAGGTTATGTTGGATTGTGGTGGGCTGACCTGTATCGATTCAGTTGAGCAGAATAGACAGTAAAAAGAATAAATTGGAATGTGATATTTTTTATAAAAAGACTCGAAAGTTGTAAACTGTATTTGTCATGCACATATCTAGCTGATTAAACTTGTTTATACTAAATCAAGTCTTTTGGTGACTACTTACACTACTTAGGTGTATAGAGTTGCGGAACCGGCAGCTAACTATATTTACTTTTAAGATTATACTAACGACAATACCAAGAAACTGGTCAGAAGCATAAGTAACACAAAGGGAAATAATGATTCTGGGAGGGTACAAAGACAATTGAAATACGGCTATCAACGTTTGATAGAATTTTCTTAAGATCAGAAAAAAAATACAGGTGTGATAGAACCAATGATAGAAGCTTAAAGAAAAATTGTAGAATCTATAAGGAATTGTCAAGATCCCGAACCACCCGGAAAGGAAACTAGGTGTCTTAAAAACCGGGAATTCAAAGATCAAAAAGTAATAAACGAGTTAAACCATGACAGGGGAAGATTCAATAATTTTGATAGTGAGTTAAGCAATAAACTGTCCTTTGAAGAAGATTAATTAAAGTAACACAAAGAGACATTAAGTAAACTAGAGTCAAAATTGTGCAATGTTGAAACTAGACAAATGTATTTTGAAATAGAAGGCAAGGAACACAAAACAAAACGAGAGGAAACTGAACTTGAGAAGAATAATTTAAAAATGAAAATTGCTGAAATGGAGGAACTAATAACTCAAAAAAATAAAGAAAAATCTTGCTTGCTCAAAACTATTAAAGATAAAAATAAAAAACTGATATAGGTTGATAGAAATATAAATATTGTGAACACAAAAACCCAGCAGATCTGAGTGAAGCATTATCTGAAGGGGAAGATTTACTAGAACAATTAAAGAAGGAGGATAAAATAAAACTAAATGAAGCTGAATTAGAGTCCATGAATTTGAACATGAAAAATGTTGAAATGTTGAAAGAGTATTTCAGAGTGCTAAAAATGGTCCAGGAAAACCTGGTAGAACATAATAGAAAACTAATCATTGCACACAACATCCCAGCAGATATGAGTAATGCTTTAACAAAAAAAGATTTGTTATTTGAAGAAATAA
Source organism: Radix auricularia (assembly GCA_002072015.1). Lineage (NCBI taxonomy): Eukaryota > Metazoa > Mollusca > Gastropoda > Lymnaeidae > Radix > Radix auricularia. The sequence goes on along the minus strand of MUZC01004476.1, from coordinate 15,133 downwards.
AGAGAGACCACAAATGAAAACTAACTGAAGATGACGTAGAGTCCATGAATCTGAAAATGAAAGATACTAAAACGAAGAAAATGTATTCTAGCTTGATAATGATTTTGAGTGTTAAGATGAAAATCGAGCGGAGATGGAATTAAACTTAAACATTGCAAACTTAAATATAACGCGGCTGATTATATACGGCGCTAAATGATAAAGAAGAAATTTTATATAAATTACAGGAAGATCTATAGGAAATGAAGATAGAGAACAAAAATATTAAATAAAGAATGACCCAGTAAGAAGAGAAAAATAAGGCAGTAAGGACAAACGTAGCACATAACAAAGAAGACATCAGAATTATGGAGAATCAAAGAAAGAAAAAAAAATAAGAAAAAACGTATAAACTTATGTTGAGATTAACAGGGAATGATACAGGTATGACAGGTGGGGTGCAAAAAAAGGTCAAAGTAGTCTCAATTATTAAATATTGAGAAGTAAAACAATTTTGGTTCAAAATCAAATGTACAAGCAAGAAAGTATTGACCCAGATATTAAAGATGATGTGAAGGACCCTGAGTATCACTAGGGTATAGAAGTCTTGGAGACAAAACTTAATGAAAACCAGAGGGTTACATCTTAATTGGAAGTTATTTAGTAAAAGGCCGAGCAGAATTAAACCATAGAGATGGAGAAACTTACTATTGTTGAATGTTAAAAATACAGAAATAGAAATGCCGCAGAGGTCGCGGAAATGGGGATAGCCCGCAAGGAATAATAAAATGAAATTAATGAAACTGCTGTGTTGGGTTCACAATGCAAAATGACGTATGCTCAGAGGAACATTGTTTTCAACGGCTAGTTAAAGGTGACGCTTATGACCTCATCAACACACCAGGGCGCACAAATAGCTACACATGGACATGGAATGTGAAACTTGGGTCAAGACGGGCCAGTAGTTATAAGACCTTGACCGACAAACACACACAGAACAGGTTTATCTTATCTTATCTTATAAGTTACAGACGCTCCTTCTGTACAGAAGATTATTGCGTCATACGTATTTCTATGGTTTGTGTTTAGTCCTGTATTCTTACTAGAGTTTTAAAAGATGATAAAGTGGTGGCTTTCCTGGTTTCTTCAGGCAACCCATTCCACGCCCGAATACCGGACGGAAAGAAAGAAAACTTGTATGTGTTTGTTCTTGCATATGGAATAAGAAAGGTGTTTTTGTCTTTATGTCTATTTGAGGGTTGTATTAGGTTATCTTTGTGTTGTATTTCTAAATTAGAATTAATTGCCTTATGTATAATTACTAATTTACTCTTGGTTCTTCTATCCTCTAGTGTTTCAAGATTTAATGATTTAACTAATGGTGTTACTCTTGTCGGTTTTGAGTATTCTCCAGTAATGAATCTGGCTGCTCTTTTTTGGATTTGTTCTAACTTATCAATATTTTCTTTGGTGGATGGGTCGAGTTACGGAGACCAAAAGCAGATATTTGCTTGTCCTGTTTGTTACGACTAATGACTTTGATAATAATTGGGACACTCATGAAAAGCCTTTTTAGTCGTGTGTGTGGAAATAGCTGGTGCGTGGGGGTATTAATAGAGTTAAAGATGAACCCTATATATAAGGAAGTAGAGTTAAAGGAGGTCATGGAGCTTTTGACACCAATTGGAGTTCAAATATAGCCCTGTTGGGAATGCCGTCTAGGCTTGAGTTAGTACAGATGCGTCTGTACTATGGTAACCTCAATCGCCTTTTGTTTAGGATTGAAGACAAACGTAACATAACCCCATCAAAACAATGGCTATGTTGGGGTTATTTGCTTGCTGTCGATAAATGAAATTTAATATTAAGGAGGGGGTCTGGTCTTGAAAATAATTGGCGTCTTAAAAATGTTTGTGTCCGGATGAACTCATGCCATTATTACATGGATTAAGTGTAAGAAAATGTTGCAGATTATGTGAGCAATTTATTTGCCCTAGAATTCAATATGAGTTTGTGGGCATTTTAATTATATCATGGATTGATTAGGTGTATCTTATATGCAAGACAATTTTCTGGATGGTGTAAGCATTTTTGTCCTAGGAGACTAATATGGATTAATTACAAGTAAAATTATAAAATGTATTGACGAGATGTTTGTTATGTGCACGTAAAAATTTAAAGATTATTTAAGAAATTTTTGCCTATAGAGACTAATTTGGGTTCATGACTAGGGCTATCTTCCATTTATTGATTATGTGTTTCTGAATTCAGGACACATTTTGTGATGTAAGAAATGGTGTGCCCTGTAGGTATAAGGCCAATTTTACATATAGGATATATACTTCTGATGATATGTCATTAGGATAATGGCATGCAGGTTTATGGTGATAATGATTGAATGTGTTTATTGTCACGGTCAGATGTTATGGTGTGAGATTGACTGAGCGAAAATGTACGTTGAATGGAAAACAAAGGGGGAACACCAGTTCACTTGAGTAGTTGTGAACTGGGTGTTCACGTGGGAGTGTGTAGAGATGATCAATAGATTGGGTACGAGTGTACGGTGTGTGATATAAAATAGCAGGCAGAGGGACGACTGAAGGGATGAGAGAACATTTTGAGCGTGGACCAGTACGGTCGTGTTTTGTTGATCGAGAAGGGTTGACTGGGAACGAGTGAATATAGAACTGTAAAGAAATTATTCTTTAATAGGTGCTACAATTGAAATTGTCATGGATATATATAATAGAGGCAAGTACCCGGCTTAATATATGTTTATTTGCATGAAGTAAAAAGATAAATTTATCTTACATTTACCGATGGTCGTTCCGATGGTCTCGAGTTCGATTCCATGGAAAGCCAAGGACTTGTTCCCTGGGGCCTAGGGCGTCCCCGAGTTCCGCCCAGCTTCAAATGGGTGCAAAGCGGTGGGGTAATGCGTGTAACCATAGCCGTGGCATGTGAACGCTGCATCACTTGCCAAAAAAAAAAAACTGCTGAATTGCAGATGGTCTTGGTTGACTAAAGGCTATGGAAGCAAATACAGAAAATACAGCAGGCTGAAGTCGGAGATCACGGGCCAATTGGCGCAAGACTCGTGGCACGCAAAACTCAATATTCACTATTGACAACGAAGAAGAAAAAGATCTTAAAGCCGGTCAAATACATATCAGAAAAGCAAAATGTCTGCAATTCTATACCAGCAATCCCAAGACTCTGGCACACCAGTTAAGACTGCACCATAGTGGTTGTAAAATTAACAACTTTCCGAATTCCCATTATTCCAAATAGTAGAAATAAAGATTTTAAATTTTTATATAGCTTACATGAGTAAAAAAGCAATACTATATTTAGGAACCAGGCTCAATATACGTGTTATAAATATTTTATTTCGCCTGTTACAATCGCAGGAGTGCACTCAACAACTTTCAAAAATTTCATGCTTCTACCTACTCGGACATATGAGAATTATTGGTATTTAAAATTATATAAACGCCCACATGAGTTGGAGTTTTAACATTTGTCTTTGTTAATTTACGTCGTGAGTGCCTCCTCAACAAATGTCCAAACTTTTATGCTTCTACTATCACAGAAAATTAGAGAATACGGGATGAGTCAGTTTTTATATCAGAACAAATACATTTGGGCCCCGGCCCCCAGGGGAGTGATTTCTTTTTATTCCTCTTAGCATTGCGGATATGTATTGCTCAACTTCCCAAAGTATCACGCTTATACCTAAACGGGAAATAGGAGAATTAGTAATTTTCACTTTTTATATCATATAAAGAAGTCATCTATATTGGGCCCCGGCCCCCTTAGAGAGATAATTTAAATATGTTTTCACCTGTTACCATTGGTGATGGATGGGAAATACAGCTCATTTAAGGAAAAAATTACATGTGGGAACACCAGCCCCACCCTGAGAGAGAATTTTAAAACAATTTTTGTCCATATTTGTTGGGAGAGTGCTCAATAACTTCCAAAAGTTTCATTTTTTACGTATACGGTAAATTTGAGAATTAGAGATAAGACGGTTTTTAATATAAGAAAAACGACATTTAGGCCCCTAGCCCCCAAAAGTGGGATTTTAAAAAATCTTTTTTGCAAATTAGTGTCGGTAGAGTGTACTTATCTACTTGCCAATCTTTCATGCTTCTACCTACACGGGAAATAGGAGAATTGGTAATTTTCAATTTTTATATAGCTCATATAGGGAAAAAAAACATTTTGGCCCCTGGAGCCCAGAAAGTAATAATTAAATATATTTTCGCCTGTTAAAATTTGGGTAATGTACTAAACAATATCCTAAAATTTCATGCTTCTGCCTACTGGGGAAATAGGAGAATTAATTATTTTCAATTTTATATACCTCAAATAACGGAGGAAAAACGTTTTTGGGCCCCCGGCCCCTAGAGTGGGAATTTATGGAACGATTGCAATTGTTGTCGGAAGAGTATGCACAAGAATTTCCAAAAGTTTTATGATTTCACCTACACGGTAAATTTGAGAATTAATGATGAGTGAGTTTTTAATATTAGAAAAAACTACCTTTGGGCCCCCGTCCCCCAATGAGTGGGAAGTTTAAAATTCTATCTTGCAAATAAGCTTTAGGAGAGTGTACTTAACAACTTTCCAAAGTTCAATCTTCTACCTATACGGGAAATAGTAGAATGTGTGATTTTCAGTATTTATATAGTGTATATACGTTTTTAAAAAAAAAAAAAAACTTCATTTGGGCCCGTGGCTCCCCACGAGTGGGAAGTTTAAAATTGTTTATTGCAAAGTATGGTCGGGGTAGCTTACTTAACACCTTGCCAAAGTTTCATGCTTCTACCTATCCGTAAAATAGTGATTTTCAGTTTTTATATATAGTTCATATGAAGGGGAAAAGCTAAATTTGGGCCCCAGCCCCCAAAAAGAGGTAATTTAAATATATTTTTGTCTGTTACCATTGCAGAAGTGTACTAAACAATTTCCTTAAATTTCACGCTTCTGCCTCCTCGAGAAATAGAAAAATTGTTGATTTTCATTTTTTATATAGCTCAAATAAGGAAAAAAAAGTTGTTGGGCCCCCGGCGCCCATGAATGTGAATTTATGGAACGAAACCTATTTAAGAACCATCCCAATGTAATTGTGTGTACGTTTACTACATTTCACTTTATTGGGTTGTCTGGATCTTGAGTTATTAGGGAACAGACAGACAGACTGACAGACAGACATACGGACAACAAATGCGTCTTATATATATACTAGCAATTTGCCCGCGCTTTGCTGCGGGAAGATGGAGTATTAGTGATAAGTGAGTGAGTGCATAAAAAACTATATTTCGGCCCCCAGCGCCCACCAAGGAATATTTTAAATAATATTTCACCTGCTGCCATCGTAGAAGTGTATTTAAAAAATCCCCAACGTTTTATGCGTTACCTATTTGGGAAATAGGAAAAATAGTGCTTTTCAATTTGTATATAGCACATGTTTGAAAAAAAAACACGTTTTTGAGGTCCCGGCCACAATGAGTGTGAATTTTAAAATTATAAAATTATATTACGCTAAATTTTGTCGTGAAAGGGTACCCAACAACTTCCTAAAGTTTTATGCTTCATCCTACTTAGGGAATGGAAGAATTAGGGATTTTAAAATTTTTTTACATAGTTAATATTAGGGAAAAACGATTTTGGCCTCCCAGCCCACAGTAAAGAATGTTTTAAATAATTTTTCACCTGCTACCATCGTGGAAGTGTAGTTAACAAACCCCCAAAGTTTCATGCGTTTGTCTATTTGGAAAATAGGAGAATTATTGATTTTCAAATTTTTATAGCACGTATAAGGGAAAAACACGTTTTTTAAGGCCCACCCTCATGAGCGTGCATTTAAAAATTATTTAATTTCGTTTTGAGGATACCCAAAAACTTCCTAAAGTTTTATGTTTTTACCTACACGATGAATTGTGGGAGTTGTGATGAGTCGGTTTTTAAATAAAAATAAAATAAAAGTTGGGCCCCCGGCCCCCATATGAGTGGAAATGTATCATTCTCTTTCGCCAATTTTCATCTGGAGATTGTACTCAACAACTTCCCAAAGTTTTATGCTTCTACCTAAATAGAGAATAGGGGGAATTAGTTATATGTAGTTTGTATATAGTTTATATTAGGAAAAAAACTACATTTGCCCCCCCCCCCCGGTCCCCAGTAAGAGATTTTTTGAAATATGTTTTCATCTGCTACCATCGTGAAAGTGTAATTATCAATTACCCAACGTTTCATAAGTTTACCTACTCGAAAAATAAGAGAATCAGTGATTTTTAATTTTTTAAAATCTCATGTAAAAAAAATACGTTTTTGGGGTCCCGGCCCCCATGAGTGTGAATTTCAAAATTCTTTTACACCAATATTTGTCCTGAGAGGGTACTTAACAATTACCCAAAGATTTCTGCTCCTACCTACACTGAAAATTGGAGAATTAGTGATAAGTTTTTTTTTAAATTAAGAAAAAATATATTTGGGCCCCCAGTACCCAATTAGAGGGAATTATAACATTCTTTTTGCCAATTGTCGGAAGCTTGTACTAAAAAAATTCAAATGATTCATGCTTGTACCTATATGGGAAATAGGATAATTAGTGATTTTCAATTTTTGTCTAGCTCATATATCGAAAAAAATGTTTTGGGGGCCCCGGATCCATTAGTGGGAAATTTAACATTCTCTTTTGTCAATTATCATCGGTATCATGTACTCAAAATATGTAAAAAGTTTTATGCTTCAAACTATACGGGAAATAGGAAAATTATTGATTTGCCATTTGTAAATAGCTCATATAAGGGGATAAATTTTTTTATGGGGCCCCATTTTTCGGGGGCTCCCATACCTCTATGAGTGGGCATTTAACATTATCTTTCGCCAATTATCATTGGGAGATTAAACTCAACAACTTCCTAAAGTTTCATGCTCTCCACCTACATCGTGAATGGAAGAAATAGTGATTTTTAGTTTTTAAATTTGGGCCCCCCTGTAAGAGAAATTTTAAAAATTATTTCACCTGCTAGCATCGTGAAAGTGTATTTATAAACTCCCCAACATTTGATGAGTCTACCTACTCGGAAAATAGGAGAACTGGTGATTTTCAATGTTTATATAGCTCATTTAATGAAATAATCGTTTTCGGGGCACCAGTCCCAATGAGTGGGAAGTTTAATATTCTCTCGTTGGAAGGATGTACTCAGAACATTTCTTAATTTTCATGCTTCTACCTTCACAGAAAATAGATGAATTATTGAATTTTAATTAGCATATAGCTTATATAAGGAGAAAAACAGTTTTGGGGCCCCGGCCCCCATGCGTATGAATTTAAAAAATCTTTTTCGACATTTTTTGTCGTAAGAGTGTCTCTAACAACTTCTTAAAATTTCATGCTTCAACCTATACGGGAAGTTGGAGAATAAGTGATGTAGGCAAAAAAAGTTTTTGGGCCCCCGGCTTTCGTGGTCCAGTGAAAAAAAATTACTTAACTGACAATTACAGAATTAGTGATGATCAGTTGTAATATAATACATAAACTACATTTAGGCCTCCGGTCAGGAAAAAGGAGAATTATTGACTTTCAATTTTTATATAGCTCATTTCAGGAAAAAAGTTTTTTGGGGCCCCGGCCCCCATGAGTGGAAATTTTTTTTTTTTGGTTAAAATAATCGTAGGAAACATGTACTCAAAAACTATCCAAGGTTTAATGCTTCTACCTACACGGGAAATAAGAAAATTGAGGATTTTCCATTTTTATTAAGCCCATATTAGGAACAAAAATATTTTGGGTCACCAGGCCCCACATGAGCGAGATTTTAAAACTCTTTTTCGCAAGTTTTTGTAATTAGAGCGTACCCTATAACTTCCCAAAGTTTTATGCTTCTACCTACACTGAAAATTGCTGACTTTCAAGTAGACCATGTAAGAAAAACTTTTTGGGGCCCCCAGCCCCACATGGGGGAGATTTTTAAAATTCTTTTTAAATACATTTTGTTGCTATTGGGTACCCAACAACATCCTAGAGTTTCATATTTCTACCTACACGATAACTTGGAGAATTAGAGATGTAAAAAAAAATGTTCGGGGCCCCCGGCCCCATATGAGCGATATTTTAAAAATTCTTTTAGCCAAATTTTGTAATTAGATGGTACCCAATAACTTCCCAAAGTTTCATGCTTCTACCTACACGGGAAATAGTAAAATTGCTGACTTTCAATTTTTAAAGAGACCATTTAAGAAAAAGACTTTGGTGCCCCCGGCCCCACATGAGGGAGAATTTTAAAATTCTTTTTAAACAAATATTATTGTTATTGGGTACCCAACAACATCCTATAGTTTCATGTTTCTACCTACACGGTAACTTGGAGAATTAGTAATGTAGAAAAAAAAACAGTTTTTGGGCCCCCGGCCCGACATTAGCGAGATTTTAAAAATTCTTTTTCACCAATTTTCGTCGTGAGAAGGTAACCAACAACTTCCCAAAGTTTCATGACTCTACCTAAACGGGAAGTTGGAGAATTAATGATGAATCAGTCAGTCAGTGAGTGAGTGAGTGAGGGCTTTCCCTTTTATTAGTATTTTTGGGGCCCCCGGCCCCATATGAGCGATATTTTTAACATTCTTTTTCGCCAAATTTTGTAATTAGATGGTACCCAATTACTTCCCAAAGTTTCATGCTTCTACCTACACGGGAAATAGGAAAATTGATGACTTTCAATTTTTATAGGGACCATTTTAGAAAAAGACTTTTGGTGCCCCCTGCGCCACATGAGGGAGAATTTTAAAATTATTTTGAAACAAATATTATTGTTATTGGGTACCCATCAACATCCTATAGTTTCATGTTTCTACCTACACGGTAACTAGGAGAATTCGTGATGTAGAAAAAAAACAGTTTTTGGGCCCCCGGCCCCACATTAGCGAGATTTTAAACATTCTTTTTCGCAAGTTATAATTAGGAGCATGTACTTAACAAATTTCCAAAGTTTCATGCTTCTACATACACAGGAAATAGGAGAATTAGTGATTTTCAATTTTTATATAGCTCATACTCATATGAGGAAACAAACATTTTGGGGGCTCCGGCCCCCATGAGTGGGAAATCTAACTTTTTTTTAACGTATAATTGGGAGCATGTACTAAACAAATTTCCAAAAATTTCATGCTTCTACCTACACGGGAAATAGGAGAATTAGTGATTTTTAATTTTTATATAGCTCAAATAAGGAACAACCCATTTTTGGGGCCACGGCCCCAATGAGCGGGAAATTTAACTCTTTTCTGTCCAATTATATTTAGGAGTATGTACTTAACAAATTTCCAAAGTTTCATGCTCCTACCTACACGGGAAATAGGAAAATTGGTGATTTTCAATTTTTATAGAGCCCAAATTAGGAAAAAAATGTTTTTGGGCCCCCGGCCCCACAGGAGTGAAATTTTTAAAATTCTTTTTCGCCAATTTTCGTCGTGAGAAGGTAACCAACAACTTCCCAAAGTTTCATGACTCTACCTACACGGGAAGTTGGAGAATTAGTGATGAATCAGTCAGTCAGTCAGTCAGTCAGTGAGTGAGGGCTTTCCCTTTTATTAGTATAGATNTATATAGATTTATATATATGATGTTAATAAAAAATTAATTTTTGCTCCTGAGTTCAAGTCTCGTGACTGCTTAGGCTATAAATGAAATGGATGTTTAGCGAGCTATTTCTAATTACCACAGGAATCATGTGGAAAGATATTGTTTTCATGTTTTGATTCACGTGAAAAGAAAGTGAGCCTTGGTCGTTAGATTTCGTAACTGTTAACGACATTTGTTATTCTGTTAGGGCATATAGCACGCGTTATTAAAGGGGTTCGAGCATGATGAAAGAAAGCCATCAATCGATCTGAAGGGAAGGATGTGGTGGAGCAAGACAGGGCTCTACATGGGCTGTTTGGTCCCATAACCTCTTTTTATCGAGGTCGTAGAGGATTCTAATGTTTCCATTAGAATATTCTCGGGCTTAATAGACACTGGCGGCGCCCATCCCTCTCCAGGTCAGCGGAGGGCTTTCTAAGCGTTAGTCATTGCACAACATTTTTTTTATAGTAGCTTTTCGTGGGCTTGAACCCACGCCCCTCAGCTTGTTAGGCTAGCGCACTATTGACTTCGCTATCCAGCCGCCGTGATGCTATATTAAAACAGCAATTATCAAATTTGATGGATACTATTTAGTTATAATGATATTTTCCTATTTTTCTCGACACACGTATCGTTGTTTTTATTAAGAAGGGGTTTGATTTATCACTACCTTAATTTCCAGATGCGTTTACATTCATTTTTAAGGATAATTTGAGACCCAAGACCAAATAAAGTTATTCTTATGTAGCCTACCCCGTAGCGTAGCACGGGTATTTTGCTCGTATATATATATTAGGGCTGTTATCGAATAATTTAAATTTAATCGTTAACTTTTGAAAAATTACCGAATAATTAATCGATAATTTTGATTCAGCTAAAAATAAGATGTATGACGTAATTAAACTGAAAATTCTAAGGGAAGTAACAAAAACAGGCCATTAACATTATTTATTTTAAATATAAGAGCATATTTTAAAGGTTACACTAACAAAATGTTTTACTTAATGGAGAATTTTTTAACGTAAAAAAGCAAACTATTATTAATAATTTATAATTAATCATTGATTAATCTTAAATTTGTAAAATTATTTACAACATCCTCTTCAATTTAACTACACTTTTATCGATTAAAAAAATTTAATCGATAAAAATTGTTTACCGATTAATCGAGAAATTAATCGGTAATAAATTTCCGCAGCCCTAACATATATATATATATA
>MUZC01004475.1:981911-1003776 GCA_002072015.1 Radix auricularia | reverse complement strand
TAGAGATGAACTAAAGAAAGAGAGTACAGATCTAGAGATGAACTAAAGAAAGAGAGTACAGATCTAGAGATGATCTAAAGAAAGAGAGTACAGATCTAGAGATGAACTAAAGAAAGAGAGTACAGATCTAGAGATGAACTAAAGAAAGAGAGTTCAGATCTAGAGATGAACTACTGATGTAAATAACATGTTGAAATTAATTTAATGCAGACGAAGGTCATGTTTACATCTGTAAAACTACTTTGTGAACCGGTTTTCTTATGGCGTTTTTAGACTTTTAAAACATCTTTTACTTCAGAATAAGGTTAGAATAACAAATAAAACAAAACACAATAATTGTAAGCTGAATAAGCAGTAGCAAATAATATTTACAACTGGAAAAAAGGGTTATTATCTTAAGTTAAACTGGCTAAGATGTTAAACTGGCTAAGAGGTCAAACTGGCTAAAAGGTTGTACTATCTTAGAGGTATAACTGGCTAAGAGGTTAAACTGGCTAAGAGGTTTAACTATCTAAGATGTTAAACCTACTGAGAGGTTAAACTGGCTAAGAGGTTAAACTGTCTAAGAGGTTAAACCGGCTTTTAAGAGGTTAAACTGGCTAAGAGGTTAATCTGGCTGAGAGGTTACACTGGCTGATAGGTTACACTGGCTGAGCGGTTAAACTGTCTAATAGGTTAAACTGGTTAATAGGTTAAACTAGATCAGAGGCTAAGATAAACTGACTGAGTTTAAACACCGCTAACGTCTCGCTGTTAACAGATCCCGTAACATATAGCCTCGCTTGATGACGTCATTTTGAAGTTTTAGCCCCTGCTTTTAAGACGCAATCTCACACCTGATACACATTAAACTAATAATTGCATCGCACGTGCAGCCTGGCCCCTGAATCAGCATATAAAACAGAGCTCTGTGGGCCCCCGAATCGGGATATAAAAGAGATTCTTTCCCTTCTCGTTTCTCTTTTCTTCCCGCCCCTCCCTCCACAACATATCATGTTCCACGTGTTGGGTTTGAACAACATGTAGAGACAAAATATCAGGTCAAAATGTAATTAGCATGTTTGAAACCTTGTCAAATTTAATTACCTGCCTTGTTCGAAGGAGCAAATCATCATTTCACGCTTTATTCGGGGCAGGGGGGATGTGGGAAGGGACGATCTTTTGATTTTATGAAATTAAAGAAATTTAAGGTAGAGGGAAAAATTTCCGCAGGTGTCTAAATTAATGGACGCATTGTCACTAGGATCAGTTCACATTAAGTGTCAGGTGCACCATAACAAGGTTGTCATGTTTAGTCAGGGCCCCCAGCCCTTAATGTCAGGTGCACCATAAAAAGGTTGTCATGTTTAGTCAGGCCCCCAGCCCTTAATGTCACGGGCACCATAAAAAGGTTGTCATGTTTAGTCAGGCCCCCAGCCCTTAATGTAACGGGCACCAGAAAAAGGTTGTCATGTTTAGTCAGGGCCCCCAGCCCTTAATGTCACGGGCACCATAAAAAGGTTGTCATGTTTAGTCAGGGCCCCCATCCTTCCCCCCAGTCAGATACGTGTACCTGATCTTACGGTCAATTGATTTAAGACATTTCCTTTAACGTTATTGGGAGTCTATTTGAATTGTCTGTTACTACATTACTGTGAGTCTGTCTAAATCTATTGTCTATTTTGTCTGATGTTGTTACAGAGATGCTCTACACTCACCGACTCGTGGGGACTCGAGATGAGGTCACACTTGAGATCTTAGACACAGCATTTCTGGTGAGTAGATCTTTAATGTGTTAGTAGATCTTTGAATGTGTCAGTAGATCTTTGAATATGTCAGTAGATCTTTGAATGCGTCACTAGATCTTTGAATGCGTCAGGAGATCTTTGAATATGTCACTAGAACTTCGAATATGTCAGTAGATCTTTGAATATGTCAGTAGATCTTTGAATATGTCAGTATATTTATGAATATGTCACTATATCTTTGAATATGTCATTAGATCTTTGAATATGTCAGTTGATCTTTGAATATGTCAGTAGATCTTTGAATATGTCAGTAGATCTTTGTATATGTCAGTAGATCTTTGAAATTGTCATTAGATCTTTGAATATGTCACTAGGACTTCGAATATGTCAGTAGATCTTTGAATATGTCAGTAGATCTTTGAATATGTCAGTATATTTATTAACATGTCAGTAGATCTTTGAATATGTCAGTAGATCTTTGAATATGTCAGTAGATCTTTGAATATGTCAGTAGATCTTTGAATATGTCAGTAAATCTTTGAATATGTCAGGAGATCTTTGAATGTGTCAGTAGATCTTTGAATATATCAGTAGATCTTTGAATATGTCAGTAGATCTTTAAATGCGTCACTAGATCTTTGAATGTGTCAGTATATCTTTGAATATATCAGTAGATCTTTGAATATGTCAGTAGATCTTTAAATGCGTCACTAGATCTTTGAATGTGTCAGTATGTCTTTGAATGCGTCAGTAGACGTATTTACTAAACCTTAAAGTCTTTCTGAATACAACTCAATATTAGAAAACACCGATTATAAGAACAGTTATCTCATACCTTGTCACAAGTTGTCACATTTTGTCACACATTGTCAGACTTCAGCCACACCCCTGTGATTTAATTATCTTTAAATTCACACCTCCGTGTAAAATAAAACAAATCAGAAAATAGTAACATTCTGCAGGGGCCAAAAAACGTCCAGCAGTGACGTCATAACTTAACATTGTGATTGGTTGCTAAATGTCGCCATTCATCAGACGTCAAGGGTAGACTACTCTTGTGTCATGAACTCATTGCAGACGTTAGCAGAATTCTTGAGGGAGAGTTGGGGAGAGATAGATACGTATTAGACGTATGGAGGAATGAGAGTGAGTGTGAAATACAGAGAGATAAAGAGAGAGAGAGAGAGAGAAAGAGAGAGAGGGAGAGTCAGAGTGTCAACGAAAGAAAGAGAGTTAATCAGAAAGGGGGAGAGAGACAGAAAGAGGGAGAGAGACAGAAAGAGGGAGAGAGGGGGAAAAGATGAGAGAATTAATGAAAGACATAGGAGACAAGAGGAGGGAGAGAGAAAAGGAGAGAGTGAGTGGATGAAATGACATACATCCCTACAAAGACCAGGTGATGTACAATGACATACAGACCCACAAAGACCAGGAGATGTACAATGACATACAGACCCACTAAAACCTGGTGATGTACAATGACATACAGACCCACAAAGACCAGGAGATGTACAATGACATACAGACCCACAAAGACCAGGTGATAAACAATGGCATACAGAACCACCAAGACCAGGTGATGTACAATGACATACAGACCCACCAAGACCAGATACAATGACATGCAGACCCACCAAGACAAGGTGATGTACAATAACATACAGACCCACAAATACCAGGCGATGTACAATGACATACAGACCCACAAAGACCAGGTGATGTACAATGAAATACAGACCCACAAAGAGACAGGCGATGTACAATGACATACCCACAAAGAACGGGTACAATGACATTCAGACCCACAAAGACCAGGTACAATGACATACATACCCAGAAAGACCAGGTACAATGACATACAGACCCGTAAAGACCAGGTACAATGACATACAGATCCACAAAGACCAGGTACAATGACATTCAGACCAACAAAGACCTGGTGATGTACAATGACATATAAACCCACAAAGACCAGGTGATGTACAATGACATACAGGCACACAAAGACCAGGAGATGTACAATGACATATGTCACTCTGCTCCCATTCCAGATGTCCCAGGAGGCACTTGAGAAGCACGTCAAATGGGCAGACGGCTTGATCCTCATGTACTCCGTGACAAGCCGGGTCAGCTACCAAGATGCCTGTAAACTCAAGGTCAGTCAAGATGCCAGGTGTCTCGGGTGGGGGGGTAGACGGGTCAGCTACCTGGATGATTGTAAAGTCAAGGTGAGTCAAGAATGTCCATCATTTGTCTGTGACGGGGATGTCACAAAAGTTTCAGGATTCTTGCAAGGTCAAGGTTATTCGTCAGTTGTCTAAGGCGACTCGCCAGGTTGGCTATCAGGATGCTTTAAATGTCAAGGTCAGCTGTCATTTCTCTGTGGGCGAAGTAGCCGGGGTAAGCATCTAAGGTTAAGGTCAGTCAATAGATGTCTGTTGGGGTTGGGGTGGGTGCCAGCCAGGTCAGCTGCAAGTCTGCTTGTAAAGTCAAGGTCAGTCTATAGATGTCAGTTGCCTAACATTGTTGTGTGTGTATAAAGAGGGGTATATCAACACGCATGTAACTCCCAGTTTACACTGCACAGTGATACAAGTACACCACTTAATATGTTTGATACAAGTACACCACTTACTGTGTTTGATACAAGTACACCACTTAATGTGTTTGATACAAGTACATCACTTTATGTTTTGATACGAGTGCACCACTTAACGTGTTTGATACAAGTATTCAATGGAAAAGACGTAAACAAGGTATGGGTTAGCCTGACCGGACGAAACAAAACAGCGAACGTTTCGGCAAAGAGCCTTTATCAACGAACATACAAGACACAAACAAAACGAAAATAAAAATAAAAAATGAAAAGTGAAGGAACTTAGCTGCGGTGGAATCCGAAGTATCCAAAGAAAAAGTGAAACTGAGAGATGACAGAGCGATTTTATATAGGAAAGCAGAGAGGGGGCGGGGCAAGCGCCTAGGTGGATAAAGAGAAGACCATATTCATCCCATGTGGCGTGATAGTGCCGTGACTCTCTATTAATCTGTTTTCAATCTGGACTCTCGTGGGTGTGTTTGTGCACGAGATAATAGCAGTGACTTCCAGGTCCTTGACACCCATATGGTCGCGTCAATTGAAGTGACGGGAGACGGGACACTGTTTGTCTTGTGTAATCGACCTAATATGTTCAGATATTCGGCACGACAAAGATCGTCCAGTCTCTCCTATGTATTTCAAAGGACAGCGCTTACACACAATGGTGTAGACAACGTTGCGGCTAGCGCAGGTGAAACCATCCTTAACCATAAATAGCCCCTTAGGGAAGTTTATCTGTTCGGCTTGCACAACAAAAGGACATGTCTTACACCGAGGTCGGCCGCATGGTATGGTACCCAGATGCTTGGGTGATGTTTGGAGGCGGGTGCGAACCAGAAGATCACGTAGGTTTCTGTCCCTCCTAAATACAATTAGGGGTGGGGTTGAGAAAATGTTGTTTGTCTCAGGGTCCGCAAGGAGGATAGTACGGTTCTTCATGAATATTTCTTTGGCTTTGATGTTGTGTGGATGATAAGTAAGAACAAGCTTGCTCCTTTGGTTGGTATCACGGGTGCGTGGTAAAAATGCGTCGGCACGAGTGAAGTTTTTGACCCGCTGAAGCGCATGTTGAAGCGTGGCTTCAGGATATGACCTTTGTCTAAAAAACTCCACCATTTCCAAAGCCTTTTCCCAAAAGTCCTCCTGAGATTGACACAGTCTACGGAGTCGAAGAAGTTGAGAGAAGGGAATGGAGTCCTTACAAGTTTTGGGATACAAGTACACCACTTACCGTGTTTGATACAAGTACACCACTTTATATGTTTGATACATGTACATCACTTAATATATTTGATACTAGTACACCACTTAATATGTTTGATACAAGTGATCCACTTTATGTGTTTGATACAAGTACACCACTTAATATGTTTGATACGAGTGATCCACTTTATGTGTTTGATACAAGTCTTATCTTCTTATCTTATCTGTTGAGACGCTCCTTCTATACAGAAGATTATTACGTCCTACGTTTATCTATGGTTTGTGTCCTGTCCTGCACTCTTATTAGAGTTTTAAATGATGATAAAGTGTTGGCTTTCCTGGTTTCCTCAGGCAACCCATTTCACGCCCGAATTCCGGACGGGAAGAAAGAAAACTTGTATGTGTTTGTTCTTGAAAACGGAATAAGAAAGGTGTTTTCATCCTTTTTATCTATCTGAGGGTTGTATTAAGTTTTCTATGTGTTGTATTTCTAAATTAGAATTAATTGCTTTATATATAATGGCTAATTTACTCTTGGTTCTTCATGGGTTAAATGAGGAGTAGATAAAATGAATGAACAAATTTCCCAATGAGTCAATTTTATTTCAAACATATATCAACAACCCCACCCCACCCCCCTCCAACTGACACAATTTGAGTCCAGATTTAGCAGCTGACGTTCTAATAAAAATATTTTTTAAAAAGTTTTAAAGATACCACGTTTTGTGAACTAAAAAGAAGAAAATAAACTAAAAACGTGGGGCGCATTCGGCTGAAATTTGGTCTATTAATGCTATTACATTAAACTTTTCAGTTTCAAATTCCTCCACAGTCTATATATGATACTTCATTTAATTTCAGCCGAATGCGCCCCACGTTTTTAGTTTATTTTCTTCTTTTTAGTTCACAAAACGTGGTATCTTTAAAACTTTTTTTAAATATTTTTATTTTATACTTTTTAGTTCAAATGAAATTTGATTAGTTATTCCATATAGAATTTAAAAATAGAATTTAATTCTACTATAATTAAGTAGAATTGAGTACTATAATTAATGAAATATTAAATTGTCATGTGAATCAAGTATGCATGCAAAATTTCATCAAAATTGGATGATCAGAAGTGGTTCAAAAAAGGAATTCAATTTTTGCCCCGGAAAGACAAACAAGAAAGCAAACTAAGATAAACGTGGTAAAAACCAACTAAATCAATGCGCAAGTCACTGTATTCACACAGCTATAAGTGAAACATTTAGCGGAGGACAAGAAATTGGTTTTCAAATGAAGATTTGAACGTTGAAATTCCAAAAATAGATACAGAATTTACCCTACTAAATATTAGAAATGGTCCCCTTAACAATAATATATATATAAAAAACATTGGGTTAACATAAAAAATTCGAACCTTTTCCTCACGTCTTTCTCTGTCTCAACCATGTTTCATGTTTGTACTGACGAGCTTTTGTGTAGAGAGTATTTATAGAAATCTAACTTAAGATCTCACACTTCTCCCAACAATACAATATGTTTGAAATAACTTCACTACAGAAAAATGTATGATCAATGTAAACACGTTAGGCTTGGAGAGCATCAACATAAACGTGTTTATGAAATAATTTAATGTGATTAGATTTAGATTGTGTAGAGTCATAACATATGATTTGTTGTTAAAAATAAATCCAGGTAAATTTTGTTTGTCCAAAATGTGTTTTCATGGAAGATCTGCACCAAAACGAAACTAAATTTAATCAAATTGACTTCTGCATGGAAGAGTGCATGTTTGATAAACATAATTTTGTACAGGGGAGATCATTCATGGGACGATTTTAAATTGTGGATGTGAAAGGTGAGAATCTGGCATGCCTGAACCAGCCGGTGAATATTTTTTTTACCTGTGTAAATCGATTTCTGTAACAAGATGAACATTCCATCCATTTCATTACGTTACAGGGACGATTGCTTGATCAAATAATGTGTTTGTTTACGCACACTGCGGTAAGCGACATGCACTCTGGGCGAATTGATATGCACACAGGACAACTCGACATGCACAAATAACAACTCGACATGCACAAATAACAACTCGACATGGACACAGTACAACACGACATGGACACAGAACAACATGCCATGCACATTGAACAACTCGACATGCACAACTAAACGTGTGCACCTAGGAATGAACCGGACTCAAATTTTTTTAATTTGTCGGATTTACGAAGTGAATTTTTGCCAGAGCCGCATTTACAAATGGCCAGATTACCGATAAGCCGGAGCCCGGGGCCAAAATCCAGTAAAACCCTACACTAAACAACTTGACATACTGTCACAGGATGGCCGCTTCTGATACGATTTTATGTCACCTCCTCGTACCTGACCTATTTTGTATTTCTTTGTGGGCTTATCAAACCGTCTCCTCTCTCACATTATAATTCAGTGCATTCATTGAAGTTAGGAATTAAACTCTTTAATTTTAAAAAAAAAGTAATATCTATATACAAGTATGTCACAATGTACGACAGTAATCTCTAGAATTCAAAAAGTTTCAATCTCTCTATTCACAAGTCTCGTGTTTGTCTCTCCGTGAACACACACTACCCACTGGCCATTGGCCTTCATTCGACCCTGACACACCACCGCATTCCTTTCATCGCACATGTCTCAGTCTCACGTGACACATGGACACTGAACAAAGTGACAGGAACACTTAACAACCTTTATATTAAATGTGATCTCACATTTTCAAAGAATATTCAAGATGTCGTCGTTGTAAGGGAGATAATCCCCCCCCCACACACACCAAACGACGTCACAACATCTCCACAGTGTCGGTGGTTAATGTCTAACCAGTCACGTGACTTACTTCCAGGAGACCTTGTTCCACCTGAGGGGAGCTGACATGCCGGTTGTCCTGGTGTCCAACAAACATGACCTCCTCACGGCAAGGGCGGTCACTGAGGACGAGTGTGACAATCTGGCGGGAGAGATGGACTGTCCCAGGTTTCAAATATCAGTAGCCGAGGTGGGTTGGTGGTCAGTCAGTTATATGTATGATAATTAATAATATTATTTTTTGTTCAAGACTATGTCATGACATAACATAGTCTTAGGGAGATTCTTCAAGAACCTTAAAAATTTATGAAGTCAGGTTTTCATTTTAAACACATAGTTTATTTGAACCACGTCACTCAGTAGAACTCATCTAACCTATTAGCTTATGTTGGTTATGTTATTTTATTTAGATAATTTTTGTGTGTGGAGTCAAGGGGGTATACTTACTCAAGATCCATAGCACATATTAAAGATTAATGTAGTTTTAAACTATTTTCAGTTTGTTTCATTCAAATTTGATCTTATCATTGAACTTTGACCTTATCATCGAACTTTGATCTAATCAATGAACTTTGATCTTGTCATTGAACTTTGACCTTATCATCGAACTTTGATCTTATCAATGAACTTTGATCTTGTCATTGAACTTGAACTTTGACCTTATCATCGAACTTTGATCTTATCAATGAACTTTGATCTTGTCATTGAACTTTGATCTTGTCATTGAACTTTGATCTTGTCATTGAACTTTGATCTTGTAATTGAACTTTGGTCTTGTAATTGAACTTTGACCTCACCAGGGTCAAGACGGGGTCAACGAGGCCATGGAAGAACTGCTGGTCCTAATCAAACGCCAGTTGGTCAAGAGTCTGACCACGAGTCCGGAACACGTGGCAGGGCTGGAGAAGAAATCTCGTCTCTACAACATGAAGAAGGCGTTTAAAAAAAGAATTGTTCGGAGCAGGAGCGACACTTTCTGAGAGACGATGACGTCATTTGGAATGAAGTTTACCAGCATTGACGTCATATCTTTGTAGGGCATTGACTTGGTGTGACTGGGGGAAAGATTGTAAAAAAAGTGTGGGCCCGGTGGGGGGGGGGGGTGATCATCTATGTATTGGCACAAATGAGAAAGAAAGGAAAATGTGGATAATACATGTGGAGTAAACACAGAAAGGGAGAGATCTGTTTTCAAGACATGGGAGCATGTTTAAGTGTGTGTGTATGTGTGTGAAACAGACACGAGTGACAGTGGCAAAGTGAACCCATTATCATTGTATCACATATGAGCGATCCATCGATGCTAATATGGCGCCTTTAAACAAAATGTTATGTTGCTTTAAGCTTTGATTGATTTTGATTAGAAGATTCTGTTATTTTTACAAGACATATTTTTATTAAATATTTATGTCTATTTCTAGCAAATTTGGATGCACAATTCTTGCCGACTTTACTCTAAGTTGTGTACCATTTGGGTTTTCAAAAACAACACGACGCGAGATGACATGACAGGACATCGCTTGAAATCTCTTGTTTTGTGTTGGAGATTACAAATAACGACAGCGAGAAAACGTGACGTCAGGAGCACAGAGAGTATATTTCCTACTGAATTTGTTTACAAATAGTATGTAGATTTTAGTGCTGTTACTGATAATTTTTTTTTTGCTCGATGAATCGGAAAAAATGTAATCAATTAATCTATTAATTTCCATCAATTATATATTTATAACAGATACATAAATCCCGTTACGTCGCCTTCATTATTTCGCGAAATCGGTCAAGTCATGATAATTCCACTTCTCTCAAATTTTGTGACGTAACGCAACAAATTTGTTCTGCTATTCAAGAAATAAGGAAGAAAAACCGTTATCTTTATGTAGGTCTCCGAAAGTCTGAATAAATAATAGTAATTCGAGGTAAAAGTATGGAAGTAACAAAAAATATAAATGTTTAAAAAATGAGGAAAAACATATTTTAAAATATTTTCTTAAATTTTAATTAAATTTTAGTCGATCAAATTAATTTTAACAGATTAAAATTTAAACGATTATTTAATCGTTAATTTCCGTCGTTGTAGAAGCTTCAATATGTTACTTTATATACAGATGTATGCCATAGATTGCTGAATGTTTTAGAAAAGTAACAATTGGTCATTTCTTTGGTGCAAATGCTGAATAGCATTTTTCTATGAATGATTATTAAATAAAAAAAAGAAATTACTATTATTTCTTAAATAGAACTATTCGACCCAACCATCATGTACGTAATACTGTTTTCATCTTAGAGGTTAAAGATTTTCCAATCTATCAAATAATTAGATTTTAGAAATTCCTTTTTTAGTCTTGTTATATAATAGCATGATGACCATGTTTTCTGCTATTCTACTGTAAGGCACAGGGCATCTGCAGCTAGAAGACAGATTAGTTGATCGTTTGTTAAACCATTCTCATAATCTCATAAAACAATATTATTAGATTGTTAAACCGCTCTCATAAAATAATCTTATAAGTTTGTTAAACCACTCTCATAAAACAATATTAAATAATAAGTAGGTTTTGTCTCTTATTTATTTTTGTACCCTACATTTCTTATATTAAAAACTTTATTTCGGTGACACGTGTTGTTACTTATTTTGATAATTGTTACTTGAACTTTGGGGGGAGGGGGGAACTTGGGTGATGCAATGCTGTCTCAAAGAGTCGGTTCAATTGAATGTAATCAAACAAATAAACGAGAGTCAACCGCGAGGCTAAACTGTTTGGAATCAATCGAACAAAATATGAGACGTACCTAACAACAAAGGCAATGGTTACATGGTGATGGCAGTAAACTATGAAAGGTGATGTTAGTAATGACTGGTCATCCAGTGATTGAATGGACACTAACAAAGTCGAAAAGACAAAAACACTGACCAGGACAAAGGCCAATTAAAATTCGTGTTTGATTCTTTGTGTCCAACACTGAAATATATGCGCTCAATTATTTGACATTTTAAACATTTCACTTCATTTTTAAAGATGGCGATACACTGTCTTCGTTAAATTATTCATGTACGGTAACAAGTCGTACATACGGCAACTCATTCAAAGGGAGGAAAACTCTGACTTAAAACAGTCCCCTTAGATAAATGATGTGAACAATGCCAAGTCGGGAAAATCCGGTAACTCTCATGACGCACAGTTGTATTATCCACCAAGTATTCTCCCTTGGTTTATCCAGGTGTGTGGAGAAAGATATTCCTTATCATTTCTTGCTGTGACCCCCCCCCTCCCCCCACCACACAAACTTTTTCAGCATTGTCACGGACAGGGACTAGTATTTCTATAAAGAACACGTGTCACCTTAATGTCCACATACGATTCCTGTTAATTTAAGTTTAAGCCCAAATGACGCCTTATTAGTGAGATTCCTGTTAATTTAAGTTTAAGCCCAAATGACGCCTTATTAGTGAGATTCCTGTTAATTTAAGCCCAAATGAAGCCTTAGTGAGATTCCTGTTAATTTAAGTTTAAGTCCAAATGACGCCTTATTAGTGAGATTCCTGTTAATTTAAGCCCAAATGAAGCCTTAGTGAGATTCCTGTTAATTTAAGTTTAAGCCCAAATGAAGCCTTATTAGTGAGATTCCTGTTAATTTAAGCCCAAAAAAGTGAGATTCCTGTTAATTTAAGCCCAAATGAAGTGAGATTCCTGTTAATTTAAGCCCAAATAAAGCCTTAGTGAGATTCCTGTTAATTAAAATCCAACAAATCCTTAATCCAACTCCAACATTTGTCTCAACTCAGTGACTAAAATTACTATTTTATTTGGAGATCCTGTGATTGTCATACACATTTTATGTCTATGATATCATTGTACACCAGCCACTGGTTTTGAACACATCAGGGTTTTAAAAAAACAACTTGTAAGCGGAGAATCCTACAAATTTGTAGATCAACACATTCACGCGGAGTCTAGTGGCAACGGAACAAAATATCTCCAGGAAGCATAAACAAACCGAGACAACTCAAGATGAAAACAGCTTCATTAAGAACATGTAAGAGTGACTCTTCTTTGATTTGTTTACAACGCCTGTTCTGTAAATATACATGTCCCGCCGTTTCCCAGAGATTCAACAAACATGTCTCACCTTAAAGGTAATTCCTGGACTGATATGTCAGTCACGTGCACTTCGTTGTGTGAATCAATGGCGGCCAACTTTCCGAGATGACTAATTAGACAACTATACAGACATAGTCTACACATACAGAGCGAAATATGGAGTAATTTACACATAGATTGGCTATCGAATGTTCGCTATGTACATCTTATCCCTTGTATGCAATGATAAGGCATTTTTCAAAAAGTTGTTACATAATAAATCTATATGCGTGCCACTAATTCTAATTGTTGTCAATGACTCGTTTAGACATTGAAATAACTAAGATTTTAACAAAGTTTTGTCCGTTTTCAAAATGTTATGTATTTTGTTTGTCGTTGCGGTCTTCATTTTCAGAGTCTCAAAGCGAGTGCTATAATCTCCAAACCAAGATCTCGAGTACCAATGTCTTTGATTCTATGACGCAATAGTTTGTTCTTTTTCCTTAACTTACCATTAAGTAACATTAATTATCACTTCCCACCTTGGAGTATAACATGGAGTGTTCTATAATTTAAACGGACTATAAAACGCATCCTACTCAAAAATTTATCTGAGAAATTTTTAGGTCATTAAATTTTATGTCACCAGAATATCGAAATTCTAAATTTGTTTAATTTGAAATGTTTATTTTAAAATATTTTTACGTCTATAAAATGTAAGCCCAATATGAGGATGCGCGTTATCTATTCATTTATTGCGTGGCTTTTTGTGTCAATTAACTATATCTAGTCAGACGCAACTCACAAGCAGATTTTATTAACTGGTTTGATTCCGAAAGAATTTATTTAGTATACAGCTAATTTCCTTCTTTCTCGGCGTGAACCAAGTTCACGGGTTCACGGTTGGTTGCACCTAACATAAAAACACAGAAAAGAGCGGGGACAAGAGACCCGTCTACCCGACTCTACCTTAGTCCTAGTATTTTATGTGGTCACGTCTGCAACACAGTACAGAACTGTTCTGAGCATCCATTTGTTGAGAAAATGTACAAACTCATTAACGTTATTTGATTTACAGAAGGTTTAGCCTAAATCATTTATGGCAGTGGTCAATAAAAAGAAATAATTAACTTGCTTTACATTTCAAGAAGGGATCTAAGTGGAGACAGACGACCACAGAAACTTCTAGAATGTTGTCTAGAGTAATGTTGTTCTTTTTTCTCATACAACTATTTATGATTGTGGTAAGTCTAATGCAATTTATTGTTTTCTTTAAACTTTAAATCGTTGACAAAAGAAAAACGTGTTTTTCATTAAAAACAACATTCAGTTGACAAAACCCGCGGTGTAAAAGTAAATTAAATGTTATAGCGATACACAATTTATAGGTCTAATAGATGAACTATCAAAAGGCTTAGACAATAATTATCAAATATATACAATTTTACAAAACTTCTCAACAGCATTTGGCGAAGTTCACCACCTTAGTTTAAGGAAAAAACTAATTTGAAATCTCAGGTCCCTTACATCACTGGATCCAAGATTTTCTTTTGTGTAGGGAGCAAACTGTAATAATTAATGGATCGAAATCTGCACCAACAAAGGTTAACTCAGGAGTTCCATAAGGAACTGTCCTTGGTCCCTTACTATTTTTAAAATTTTATTTAAATACTTTATCCAACAATATCTTAACAGGAACAAAACTTAGGTTATTTGCTGATGATTGTATAATCTATAGAACAATTAAATCAGAAAAAATTAGCAAAATTTTACAAAAAGACTTAGATGAATTGATAAAATGGGAAAGTAACTGGACTATGTCCTTCCACCCCAAAAAGTCTCAACTGCTAAGATTCACAAAGAATAAGAAAAAAATTAATTAAAAATATATTACACATGTAATCGAGTTGTAAAACTAAAATGCTACCTCACCCTGGTGAGACCTATACTAGAATATGCATCTTCTGTATGGGACCCATCCACCAAAGAAAATATTGATAAGCTAGAAGAAAAAAAAGAGCTGCCAGATTCATTACTGGAGAATATTCAAAACTGATAAGAATAACTCCATTAGTTAAATCATTAAATCTTGAAACACTTGAGGATAGAAGAAATAAGAGTAAAATAATAATTATACATGAAGTAATTAATTCTATTTTAGAAATACAACACGACGATAACTTAATACAACCCTCAGATAGACATGTGGATAAAAACAGCTTTCTTATTCCGTATGCAAGAACAAACACATACAAGTTTTCTTTCTTCCCATCCGGAAATCTGGCGTGGCATGGGTCGCTTTAAGAAACCAGGAAGGCCAACACTTTATCAACATTTAAACCTCTAATGGGAATCCAGAAATAAGCACAAATCATAGATAAGCGTAGGACGCAATAATCTTCTGTATAGAAGGAGCGTCTGCAAAAAATGAGATACGATAGATAAGTAGATGTTGAAGTTATTAATAAATCAACCAAACTGATGTTTTAATTAAGAAACTTTTTAAAATGCAATCAACGCAAACAAATAAAGCGCTATGCAAAAACAAAAACTAGGTAAATGGAATAATTGAATAAATAAAGCTTTATTAGTTAATATTTGAAATTTGCAACCAAAAACCCTTTTGGTAAATTTATAAACCTAGAAACATTAGATGATAAGAGAGCAAAGAATAAAGTAATAATACATTAGGCACCAAATTATAATTTGTAAATACAACGCAACAGACAAAAAATTTAACTGAAGATTTAAACCTATCTCGGACCTTTTGGAGTGAATTTGTAAGATACTTAAAATTTAACAAACATGGAGAATATTATATTGAAATACAGCTTGCATTCCAGGGGAGGCAAATCTTATTTTGTCAAGCAAATAGTGTGCCCTTGCCTCTGGTTACCACTTTGTCTGGATAAATACCTAGAGTAAATATTGATGTAGCTATAGCGATAAAAACCAAGTGGTAAGCCTGCATACTCCTTAGAGCCGAAGTTATAGTGGGTTTTTTTTTTCAGCAAAAGCCTTAAGTGACAACTACTTAAAAAATTCGTATGGAAATTACTGGCATATTGTTGTGTTTGTCTTAGGTCCTGCAATGAATTGAGACAGAACCGATTATGTTACTTTAAAACACCCTGAGTAACAAGGTCTTCATGTTTACCATTGCTGAAGTTAACATGTTATATAAACATATTGGATCACCATAACTACGTATCCCTAATACATTATTCGGCATCCTTCCGTCTCGCGAGACGATGTTGCATCACCGTTGGGTTGGGTTGCATTTTCTCGAGTGGCTGTGCAGTTATATCCTTGAATGACAGTCTTTGCCACAGTTTTTACACACGAGTTCTGTGCTTCCAAACGTTTTGGCCTTTCTCCTAGCTCTACTGTCTGCAGCCTCCTCCATTCTTCGCTCCTCGGCTACTATGACGCCCTCTTTGACAACTGTGCGCCACGTAGATCGGTCTTCTGCCTTACACTCCCAGTCACTTGTATGTATTTTGGCTGCTTTCATGTCCCTTTGACAGACATCTTTAAATCGGGATGCGGCCGGGGCTCATTCTTTTGACATGTTCTAGCCACCTCAGGCGTCTTTCACTATGAATTGAGAACATGCTTTGGGTATTTGCACGCGTTAGGACCTTACTATTAGGCACTTTGAGTTCCCATTTAATACCAAGGATGCTGCGCAGGCATCTCAAATGGAAGCTGTTAGCTTACGCTCTTGTGATGTATAAGTGGTCCATGTCTCGCTCCCTTATAGTAGTGTACTGATGACACAGGCTCGATAGACGCACAGTTTGGTTTTCTCCGTTAGCTTGGTGTTTTGCCAGACCCGCTTATTTAGTTTAGCCATTGTTGCGGCTGCCTTGCCAATTCTGCTGTTTATTTCTTCTTCAATGGACAGTGTATTGAAGACCTTGGATCCCTATTACATAAACTGAAGACAATGGTCTTTTAATTAAAATTTAAAAATATCCATGAAAAATTTAATATATTTCTGACTTTTTAGCTTACGGGTTGTCCATAAAGTACGTCACGCTCCAGAGAGGGAGAGAGAGAGGGGTGTAAGAAAGTGTGACAGTTTGTGACGGGGGGGGGTGTCCGGCCATGTGTGACGTCATTGTGTTTTATGTTAAATTTAAATTATTTTGTTACTAAAAATATGTTGTTGTACGAAAGTGTGACGTACTTTGGGAGGGGGGGTGTCCGAGATTTGTGACAGTTTGTTACAGGGGGAAGGGGGGGAGTTAAACATTGTAAAAAATAGCGTGACGTAGTTTTTGGACGGCCCCTTAGATTTAGGAAAAATAACACATCAGTTTATATTAACAATCATAAGCAACTAGTGATTAATTTGAGCTGTAGATTAAAACTAACTCGTTAAGTTGTTTACTCTCATTGGAAGAGTTTCAAACTAAACAGAAAAAAAAATTACAGGTTACCAATAAAAACCAAAATATTAGTTGTGTGAAGAATTATGCTTCAAGGACCTGTAACCTTTTATCTCTACAGATCTATTGAAACTATGAGCTTCACTCTTATATGTGACGTCATGTTGCAACGCCCCCTTCGTTACACCCATTGACATAATAAATTTACATCCATACCCTGCTTGCTCAGATATTCGCAAACATGTCTTTTTTTTAAAAAATTGTTATTTGCTTACCTACTTATTGTTTTAAGTGATGACGAACCTTTTTGGAGACGCTTGGGGGCCGTCCATAAATGACGTCACGCGATTTTTGCCGATTTTTGACCCCCTCCCCCCCTACGTCACGCGTCGTCACAAAATCGTAGACCCCCCCTCCAAAAGTACGTCACAAAACTTTGACCCCCCCTCCTTTAAAAAACACACTTTATTTTCAAAATAATTGTTTCAATCACTTTTTTTTGTCATTTAAGTATTTATTTAATGTATTTCTACAATGTTATTTTGTAACACGTGTGAAGCTAAGTAAAAGACATTAAATAAATTGTAAGCCAGTGATTCTCAAACTTTTACATATCAGACGACCGCAAAGAATTTTTCCATTTCACCAGGTACCGATGCATTCTTTTGCCAGTTTGACATGATTTTCTCTGTCACTGATTTGATAGCAAAATGAGGCCCTACAAAATTTAAAGCCCTATAAGATTAAGTATGAATTCAGATTGTCTTATTTATTATATTTTCAAAATAAATGTTAAGTTTCCAAGGCATTGCAAGACAGCTAATGAACAATGCAGCGGTAATGTCAAAAACCATTCGATGTGATTAACCTTCATGATTAAGCTCGCGAATGTAACTGTTGATGTTACAAGAATCATTGCATTGTTGACAGACCTAGAATATATAGATACAAGTAAGACAATTCCTCCAATTGATTTCAATCTTTTAATGACAGTTTTCCTACTAAGTATATGCACATCAAAGGCATTTGATCTAAAAATTATCACATTGATATCACATCTCATGTTCTCTAAAATTATTAGGTATGCGCTGGAAGAGGAAAATGGCCAATACTGTACGAACCCCACATTTGTGCAAGAAAGTAGATTGCCATCTTGTAAATACAGTAATTCCTGCAAGTTGAGGACTGAAAAATTACTATAACATTATTAAATTATCCAATCTTATCATAACTTTTTACTCCGAAGCTCACATGTTTGTTTGTTTTGTTGTTTTTTTTTCCCATTCTTTTCTCTTCAGGATTTCACGTACGTCACACAAGAGTTGTAAATATAATGTCACTAATGGACGTGGAGTGTTTAAATTGTTGCATCCTCTTGTGGAATTTATAAACTAATGAAAAATACATGGCTACCGCTATCGGCCTGTTAAACCAAGGGGTCTGTTAACAGCGATAAAATATCTCATTTGGGGTAAAAAGGGAACTCTTGGGGGTAATGCTGAATCATAATCATTGTGGGGATAAACGGCCGTGAAAAAAACGAAATGTGTTAACATCATTAGATTATATTTTATTTTAATTCATACAAATTAAACATTGACTATAAATCATTACTCTTAACTTCTTTGTTTAAAAAAATATTTTTAAAAAATATTTATAAAAAATATTTTTAAAATGTATTTTATTAAAAAAATTGCTCAATTGACTGACAGGCATCCCTTAAGAATGAGGTCGGCTAACAGGGGTAAATTACCTCATCTTGGGCTTGGGTCAAAATGGGATTTTTGGGAGTAATGCAGACTCATTTGGTACATATAACATCCACTCCACTCCACTAGATATTTTCAAATACGTCATGTGTACGTTTACGCTTGTAACATATGCCCACTATTGAACCGGTTCTTTCCAGAAAATGCATTTGTTAAATTGGGTTAACTATGTAGATTTCTTATTTACGTACTATACGAAGACACCTAAATCCAACCTACTTTCATTTATGTTGACACAAGTGACAATAATCTTAATCAACATGACTGGACTGTATCTAGTATCCTTTCTGTCATATTTAGAATTAATGCCTTAAAAACTGAGTTCAGAAGAAAGTAATTTTGTGCTCCTCTGGAATTGCGATATCAAGAATTTGATGCATTCAATAAAGTTAATGAATAATTTTGACTAATTTTAAATGAACACATTAATCATTATATTTAGAATGGCCAGAGGCGTTTGACCAAAAACCAATCGAAAAATTATATCAAACTTAAAACGTTAATAATTGTATCAAATAGATTCCCCTCCACCACCCACCAAATGAATATTCCGTGTCGTTTTGACTTAAAATATATACATATAATCTGTCGGGCATCGTTGTCTAGGGTTTATTCCCGAGGCTTACACACCGACAACTGTTTCACAATAAGCCAACTCAAGTCCCTTTTGAACAGCAAAACTTTATTTACATTCATGTACACTTGACAACTATGTACGACTTCAACTCAAGTCCTTAGTTAACACCTATGCCCAGTGTACAGTCCAGCCAACACGGCAACCCTAAACTCCGATATTCCTCGTGTTGGTGACACCCGGCGACCTGTCAACACGCCACTGGTCTCTGCAGCATAACCCCTTGTCCGTCTCTCTCTGCGTGTGTTGTCACACATCGAGACACACGAGTTATATACCCGTGGCCCCTGGACAGACCTTCCGTGGCCTGAGCAACGCTCCACGTGAATTCCCCCCCCCCCCCGTGAATTCGTTCACCTGTCAAACATGAGGTTGTGACCAGGCAATATTACAACTTTAAAAAGCAGTGGTTCTCATACCCCTGACATGTCCCCCCTCTTTCCTTAGATTCTACTCCCAGTAGAATCTTTTATTTACACATCAATAAAATTTGTCAGGGTATGGAATCACTGCACATCATAATACATTATCATCTACTACGTTAACAAAATTCTCAAAGCGAATGCATAGCCAGAGTTCAAAGTTCATAATCACAACTCTAATCATATCTTTATAATAATCTCATGGCAAACTCTTCATGAGAACTATCATCATTTATACATTAATATAATTCATACAATATACATATATATATAATATATACAATGTTAGGAAAAACAAAATACAATATATTTTCAAATTTAGCATACAATTCAATCAATGAAAAACGTATAGTGCTTGTACACAAACGGGACCCTACTACTGGAGCACTTCATGCTCTTATATAATCATCCTATGTATCTTTAAATTCCCCATAGAGGGACCTGCACGGAGCAGTCATTGCTCCCCTACGAATCTTTAGAGTCCCCATAGAGGGACTTCACATGTATATTTAATGTCCCCATGGTGCGTGGGACGCGTGTGTTATAGGGGATCTCCGATCCATCCATACCCAACCTTACAATTCATCTTGAACCTCAAATTATGATAATCATCAAAAAAATTCAATCAGTAAACAATTCTCATTATACACGTCATAATGATCAGCAAAAAGAATACCTCTTCATACACAATATTTTAACCACAAGAAAGAAAAAAAATATGAGGTCTCTATGTTTGAATTTTTATGTTACACATTCAATTCAATGGCGATGAATATTATGAACATCATTAACACATGACCTTTAGTGAGACCCCGTCACATTGTTCTCAGAATAGTTTTTCAACCAATGCAAAGATATAATCATAATCACGTCCTCTTTAGTTGTAACTAGTCATCAACTTGT
Organism: Radix auricularia; assembly: GCA_002072015.1. NCBI lineage: Eukaryota > Metazoa > Mollusca > Gastropoda > Lymnaeidae > Radix > Radix auricularia. The sequence goes on along the minus strand of MUZC01004475.1, from coordinate 983,220 downwards.
TAACAACCCAGCTAAAAAAAATCATAGTCATTGTACTTGGTGGTATATTTCGTTTATCTTCTAATACTACCAGTACACGCCCCTGGTTACCGTTCTCGTCCCCCTGAGTCGCTCTTGATACCCCGACTGAGACGTAACCTTGTCCTATCCCCAGTCAAGGTCTTTTGACTCAGTTTCGCTGTCCCAGTCCAAAGAAACCCGTGTTTGACCTGCACTGACTTTGTAGGTCATAACCATGTCCTTTGTCTGCCTGTATCCCTTGGTCGCCGTAACTCGCCTATTCACTGATCACAACTCACTGCCTACTTTCCTCACTGCCGAGATAGAAAGTCTGCAATAATGTTATCTTCCCCCTTAATGTAGTCAATGTCAAAATTGTACTCTTGTAAAATCAGGGCCCATCTCGTAACACGTGAATTTTCAAATTTAGTCGTATTTAGGTATATTAACGCTTGGTGATCACACTGGAGCGTGAATTTTGCACCCATTAAATAGTATGATAATTTCTGAATTCCCCATACTATGGCCAAGCATTCCCTCTCAATTGTTGAATATCTCGTCTCCCTATCCATTAATTTACGACTTATGAATTTGACTGGATGTAAAGTGTTGTTTCTTGTTTGCAATAAGCATGCCCCTATGCCTTTTGTGGACGCGTCTGTTCTTATTATAAATGTTGATTTAATGTTGGGTAAAATTAAGATATGTTCACTACTCAGGTATTTTTGGATTGCATCCAGTGTTTGTTGGCATTCACTTGTCCAACGAATATTATTTGGTTGACCTTTTTTTGTAAGGTCAGTTAAGGGTGCTGATAGTGTTGAAAAGTTAGGTATAAATTTATTGTAATAGGAAATGAGACCCACTAAACTTCTCACCTGTTTCTTAGTTGTTGGTTTCTCTATTTTCAACACTTTATCTACATTGGCATGTTCTTGATTTAATAATCCCCCTTCTACTCTGTGTCCCAAAAAGTTAATGGATGTTTTACCTAACTCTAACTTACTAGGTTTTAAACCCAGCTTCTTTCAGAATTTCAAAAACTTGCCGTAGTGTCTTAATGTTTTTCCCAATCCTCTGTATGCACACATATGTCATCAAAATAAGTCTCTACATTTTCTACTTGACCGAAGAGTTTTCTTATTATTCTGTTAAATGTCGCCGGTGCTGTTGATAAGCCGAAGGGCATGTACTTAAACTGGTATAGGGCATCTGGTCCCTGAAACGCCGTATATTTCTGACTGTCTTTGTGCAGTGGTATCTGCCAGTATCCCTTTGTTAAGTCTAGCTTACTGAAATATTTTGCTTT
>MUZC01004475.1:962463-981604 GCA_002072015.1 Radix auricularia | reverse complement strand
CCTGCGGTTGTTTTCCCGGGTATCTCTGATATCACATCTTTGAATTCCTCTACAAGACTCATTATTTCTTCCTTCTGTGCCCTATCTAATTCAGTATTAATATCCAACGTGGAGTGTTCATTTTTCGACGCTATTGTGGGTATTGTAAATTCTTCCCCTTCTCCTTTTGTCCTCTGCTATTACTATCGCTGCCAACCCGTGTGTATTCCCGTTGTTTGTGTTAATGCTGGCATTCTGACTATCTCTCTCCATATACTTGGTTACTCTGTTTAGGTGGTAAATTTTTTTTCGATTTCCTTTCTTAATCTCGACACTGTATTTTGATAGTATTTTGGCTACTTCATAAGGTCCGTCTGAGTATAACGACATTTTCTTTCCTCTTTTTGGTTTAAGCAGTAACACTTTATCTCCAACCTGAATGTTTTTAGTTACCGTATGTCGATCATAGTAATTTTTATTCTTGACCGTCTGTGCTACTGCGTTCGTACGTGCCTGTTCTAACCCCGTTTTTAATTTATTTCTTAATTCAATAATATAATCGTATATTGGTTTTATCTCATCTTTAGGGTTTTCCTGAGTGAACAGTGTTTTCAGTATCGCCATCGGCCCTCTCACCATTCTACCGAACATCAACTCGTACGGAGAGGTTAATGTGGTTTCGTTGGGAACTTCTCTATATGCGAATAGGACCGACTGTAACACACTATCCCAGTTATCCAACCCTTCTGTAACTACTTTTCTGAGCATCGATTTCAGTGTTCCGTTTAGTCTCTCCACCATTCCGTTTGACTGGGGGTGATAGATGGACGAGTGGCTGGTCTTGATATTAAGTAGAGTACACACTTGCTCGTAGAGGTCAGAAGAAAATTGAGGTCCGTTATCTGACAAGATTTCTTTCGGAAACCCCATTCTTGTGAAAATCGAGTATAATGCCTCGCATATGTCCTCCGCCGTCACTCTCTTTAATGGCACTGCCTCCGGCCACCTGGTTGCCATGTCAATTAATGTTAGTATGTATCTGTTCTTATTCTCTGTCATAGGTAATGGACCTACTATGTCGATAGCAACTTTTTTAAATGGGATTCCAATTATTTGCATGAATCCTATCTCAATAGGTTTACATGCTCCCGGTGGTCTAGCCTTTTGACATATTGGGCAAGTCTTAACAAAATCCGTGATATGTTTATTCATCTTCGGCCAGAAAAACTCTGAAGTTATTATGTGTTTTGTTTTCCTGACCGACCTATGTCCCGCGAACGGTGTTTCATGTGCGTTCTGGAGTATCACCCCGCGGCTCTCCGATGGAATGACTAGTCTTTCATCGATCTTGTTGTTCGAGTTGTTTGTAAATCTCCTATATAAGTACCCATTTCTAATATTAAAAGTAATATGTCCTTGTTTAGTGTGTTCTATTTCTTTGTCCTTGGCCTTCTCCCAGCATTTCCGAAGGTCTGGGTCCTTTTTATGTTCCCATCTCACGCTATTAGCTTCCGTTACATTTGTCAAAGTCCTACTCGATCCGTCGGTGTTTTGGGCGGTCTCTCCATCCCTTTTCCTTTGTGCCCTTGTCGCTACATTTCCATGGTATCGAACCGATCTTTTATTTACTCCCACGTTTCCTATTATAAGGTCCGCCACTGGGTCGTCGAACAGTGCAGCTAGCACCACTCCTTTTACATATCGAGTATGAATTTTTATAAATGCTGTTGGTTATTCTACATCCTTCCCAGCTATAAGCCTTACTTTATAACGTTTATCTGTTATCTGATTCTTATCGACTAGTTTTTTCTTGCACCCGATGATGTTACATCCAGTATCTCGGAGTACGGATACTTCTCTATCCCCAATTTTCCCTTTTTCTAAATACAAAATCCCTGTCGATTTCACTTCGATGTCTTCTGCGATGTTAGTATATTTTAAGCTACCGATTTGTTGCATAGCCTTATTTGTGTATGTATGGCCGACACCCCTTTGCCCTCGATTGCTCTTCTGATTTCCTAGTCATTTCTGATTGTATCTTTTGGGTGAGTCTCACCAGTGTTCTCGCCTACCCCTGTACCCTTCCGGGACAGGTTGTGTCCACCCCCTGTTTACCCGCCTTCGAGGAAAATTATTTTTCCAGTGACCCTCTGCCCCACACTCAAAACAAACTTCGCAATCCCTGGTTAGTCTCCCCTCGGCTGAACTTCTTCTTGCTGACCCTTGAACTCCCCCCTTTTCCCCTCCCCCGGCGTGAAAGTTTGCTGCGTTAATTTTGGTTATGCTCTCGTGCCCTGTTGTTTTAATCGTGTCTATCTGGGTCAATACACATTCACAACTCGTTGGTTTGTTTAACAATACTGTTTTTTACCACGTTTTTCTTAGTTTGCTTTCTTGTCTGGATGTTTGTTTGTCTTTCCGGGGAAAAATTGAATTCCTTTTTTGAACCACTTCTGATCATCCAATTTTGATGAAATTTTGCATGCATACTTGATTCACATGACAATTTAATATTTCATTAATTATAGTACTCAATTCTACTTAATTAATTAATTAATTACTAATCAAATGTCAATGATTTCTTGTGTGTGAGGGAGACAACCAAGGAAATACAACAACAAAGGGAAGTAACTATAACACTCTAAAAAAGCTTTTTAAAACACCACGTTTTTCATTTGAACTAAAAAGTATAAAATAAAAATATTTAAAAAAAGTTTTAAAGATACCACGTTTTGTAAACTAAAAAGAAGAAAATAAACTAAAAACGTGGGGCGCATTCGGCTGAAATTAAATGAAGTATCATATATAGACTGTGGAGGAATTTGAAACTGAAAAGTTTAATGTAATAGCATTAATAGACCAAATTTCAGCCGAATGCACCTGACGTTTTTAGTTTATTTTCTTCTTTTTAGTTCACAAAACGTGGTATCTTTAAAACTTTTTTAAAAATATTTTTATTTGAACCTCATGTTTCAGGTTGGTGAGTAATTTATTTTGACACATTAAGTCGCGTAATCCCTCATACGACCTATTTGTTCCTATGCTCAGAACCCAATTATCCAGACTCCTTGTTATTAATGAGTGGTATTCTCTAAAATTATCACCTCCGGTCTGAGGTTGTTCCACTTCCCCCTATATCTTTCTGCACCATATCCTGCGTGTGTCAACAGGAGTGTCTTGACAGTGTCGTAGTCATGGTATTTTGTCCTAACGTCTTCTGTCAGTAGGAATGCCTGCATGTCCCCCGTTAGTCGGACCTGTAGTTCGGCTAACCACTCTTCCTTTGGTACATTATTTTGTTTGGCTATGTGTTCGAAGTTGTCAATGTATTCGTCTAATTCGTTACTTCTGTCATATTTCACTAGGTTCTTTAGTAAGTGATAGTTTTTGTGTTTGTCCGTCTTAACCCTTGATTCCTCTTCCCTGTTTTTACTTCTCTCGGTTTCTAATCTTATTTTCTCTATTTCTAGCTCATGCTTCCTAATGTCCTCCCTTTCCTGCTGCTTTCTAATGTCCTCCCTTTCCTGCTGCTTCCTAATGTCCTCCCTTACTTCCTCTTCTATCAGCCTTCTCCACTCCTCTAACACGAACTTATTTAACTCTTCTCCCTCTAACTGTAAGTGTTTTACCCCCATCTCTCTCAACTCCGCCATTATTGCATTCCTATCTTCCATTTTTTCCCTCTAGTTTCCATTTTTAAAGCCTAACTTCCCAAAAGAAAAAAATGTTTCTATAGATATTTTATTAGCAATATCTAACAATGCATGCACCTTTTTATCATTAAGACAATAATATTCTAATTAATTAACTTCGTACTTACAGAATTTTTGAATACACATACACTTATTTATCCAAAGAATAACAATAAGTTGTCAATTCACATATAAGTTCCTGTTGTAAAGTATATCTCAATAGTCTTACTCGAACGGCACAGTTCTTTTTGGCTTCTGGTCTTGTATATCCCCGGGATAATGTGGTCTCTTGCTAGCACTGGCTCCGCGGCTCCTTCGTCCGGACTCCACTGCTATCTGGTTCGTTGTCTGAGTAGCCGTCTCTGCTTTCGCCCCAAGCTCTTGCGACGATCTGGCTCTCGATGTCAGGCTTTTTGACGACTTTGATACGGCGTGTATCCGACCTCTTGGACTGCCTAGCGATGATCTGGCCCTCGATGTCAGGCGACTTGAAAACGGATACGGCGTGTATCCGACCCCTTGCAATGCCCAGCGATGACCTGGTTCTCGCCGTCAGGCTCTTTGATGACTTCACGACGGATACGGCGTGTATCCGACGCCTTGCAATGTCCAGAGATGATCTGGCTTTCGCTGTCAGGCTCTTTGATGATCTGGCCCTCGATGTCAGGCGACTTGAAGACGGATACGGCGTGTATCCGACCCCTTGCAATGCCCAGCGATGACCTGGTTCTCGCTGTCAGGCTCTTTGATGACTTCACGACGGATACGGCATGTATCCGACGCCTTGCAATGCCCAGCGATGATTTGGCTCTTGAAATCAGGCTCTTGTGCGGCTTTCAATGACGGGCCCCCATGTTGGGTATCGTTTTCTAGGGTATATGGTTCCCGGAGTTCACACCAACACTGTTGTACAATTAATGCAATTCAAACTCCTTTTCCTTTGCAAACCTTTATTTACATTCATATATATATTTGACAAGGATGCACAACGTCAACTCAGGTTGTTAGTTAAACATATTCCCGGCGTACAGTCAAGCCGGTCAACACGCCACTCGTCTCTGCAGCATAACCCCTTGTCTTCTCTCTCTCTGCGTCTCCCCACACCTCCAGACACACGAGTTATATACCCGTGGCCCCTGGACAGACCTTCCGCGGCCTGAGCCACATTCACACGTTCACAGTTCAAAACATGTGTTTGTGACCAGGCAAAAATACAACTTTAAAACGCAGTGGTTCTCATACCCCTGACAACCTCCTCACATTGAGAACTGAGTGTGCAAGGAGCCATGTACTGTAATCCTGAAGTTATTTAGTTAACTTCAATTCTATAGCAACTAAAATCCCATAAGTAATTATTAAAATGTATTTCTGGTTGTAGAAAATCTATTTCTAAAAGATATGTATGGAATCACATTCACAATTGAAAGTAAATCATATTTTTGTATCAAGTCTTACAACTGTACTGATACTTCTCTGAAGATTCAGAATGATAATGATGAATACCAGCATAGAATGATTATGATAATTAAAATCTTCTTATAAATTTTTTATAATGAATACATATTAAATTTAAAAAATGCAAAATTACGTAACAGAATACTCTGTTCTACATTTTATTCATGTTACTTTTAGAAATATAGCATTGACATTACAGTACGAATTCATAAAATATTATTTTATGGGATTATTTTGGAAAAGCAATCTAAATCACATGTTTAGAGTGCCCTTGCGACCCCCCCCCCCACCTCTTTTCCAAACCACACAGACTTTTTAATTCACGGTTTCTCTCAAGAACCTAAATTTTTACCACAACCCAACAACTAGATCTAATAGGACACTGAGGTAGTCTTACTCTACAGGACAAAATATTAACCAAGATAAAAGTATTGACAAGTAAATTACTAACTTAACAGATAAGATACAACTAACCTATAAAAGATATTTGTTTTATAGTATGTGTTTAAAAGATTTTATTTAGGGAAAAAAATTCAAATACTTACTAGCCTTGCAGAGATTACTGCCATCCAAAAACTGAGTAGCCTCACAACCACACCGACTATTACTACACAATAAATTATTGAGACATTGGCCGCCAGTAGAACATGTGCCACCATAGGATAGTTCTGTAATATTAAATTAAATGGAAAAGACGTAAACAATGTAAGTGTTAGCCTGACCGGACGTAACAAAACAGCGTAATATTGTAATACTTAATTGTTAACGTATATCCTTGTAAATGGTAAGTTAACGGAAATGTAAATATTTCTTCAAATTATTCATAACATAAAGGGATTCAGCAGAAAATTTAATGAAGCTAAATGATTATCAGAAATTGCAAGTAAACAGCCATGTAACGAATATGTTCACTACAAGTTTATCACAGTAACTATGGGAGGTGTATTGTGCGGCATTAAAGCTTTAAATTTAAGTTCATGAGAGAACATCACTGGTCACTTTGGTCTAGAACAATGGTGGCGAACCTATGCCAGGCGAGCAATAGACGGCACGAAGAGCCTCATTGCCGACATATAACTTAAATTATGTTTCCCTAATCAAACCATTTTGCTGGCACTTTGCTATATGAAAGTAGGTTTTAATTGAATTTTAGGCGCGCCATCACTGCTCTAGGATCTCACCACTGAACTAGGTGTATGACCCACTATTAAAATAGTTCGATCACCCACTATTGAGTTAGTTGTATGACCCACTATTAAAATAGTTCGATGAAGCACTATTGAGGTGAATGACCCACAATAGACTTGGGTCGACATTTCCTATTTTTTAAATCAAATATTGTGATCTGAGCTTATAAATATTATTGGTACTTTATATCTATATTGGTATGAAATGTTGGATACCCTGCGATACTAAAGAAATAATGTTAATATAATTTCGTATCTATAATATAACCAGGAATTCCGTTGTGGAATTTATCTGGTTCCTTTACAGATTTCCTCGACCGCTCGATTTGTTGATTGTTAGCAACAGTAAAATGATCGACGAAATGTAGGCTGTGATTAACTATTAATCGAGAAATTAATCGTAAAATTTCCACAGCCCTAATTTATTTACACCAATTAAAAGAAATTATAAATAAATAAATATTTTTATTTGTCGGATAATAAATAAGTTGATCTACCTTATTATTATATAATAATGATATAACATATAATATAATAATTATATAACATATAATATAATAATTATAATCATTTCAGAGGATTGAAGATGATTTCACACGTTTTAAAATGCCGCTAATTGATGGTGTATAAAAATTGGACTTACTTAAACCTAAACATGTTATTTTAATGACACAGAAATTATAGGTATGGCTTATGGGTTATTTTGTCCTCTAATTCATATCCTGGGCGAAATTGTGTTTAATGGAAAGGTTTTTGCTTCGGTCGGTAGAGTGTGTGGGAGCATTGACGTTTGTTGTACTGGTACTTACTGTTCTTACACGTGCCGTCATAGTACTGAGTGGAGGTACACGTACACGCACCAACACATGACTCAACGGGGGACTGGGGTTGTTCTGGCTGCGGTTTGCCTGCTCAATAGTAGAGAGAGAAAGAAAAAAATATATATATAGAATATAAATATAGATATTTTTAAATATTAGCTGTTTTTCTTTTCTTTCTTTTTTTTTTTCTTTTTTTTTTTAAACTGACTTGCTATTCCTAAGTTAAATATTTCTATCAAAGCTCGCTGTGCTTCTCTGAACAAATGAAGCTGTTCCTAATTGTACACTGATAATTGGGTTAAAAATTGTATGGTTCGCATAAATCAAAATAAACATATAATAAAATTGGCTCCGGTCCCAAAAACTGTTTTTGAAATTAATACACTGGTCAACAAAACGTGACATTTTGTGTGAATTTCTTTTGTAAGTATAAACAAACGGTGGCCCCGAACAAAACGTTCCCGGTCAAAACGGCCCCAACAAAATGGCCCCTGTTTTGACTTGGGCCCTATTGACCGGGGCCAACTTGTCGGGGCAGTTTTGTCAGGGGCCGTTTTGTCGATGAACCTAAATAAAATAGTGTTTCCAACATTTTCCTCCCGATTAAAATAAATCCTACCCTACCCTTTCAAATAATATCTCCCCCAAAATAAATCATCCCCCATCTCACTTTCAATATAAAATAAAGAGATCATTCAAAAACAAAAGAATAAAGGACACTTATTTTTCTATTGCTATAACATTTACAAATGTTTACTGTAATACTATTTATGGTTAGGGCGTAGATATACAGAGATATGAGGGGGGTGAGGAACACACCGTTTGACACCTCTCAGGGGCGTGACATAATTTGAAAAATTACGTATAAGTAATTCATTTGTTCACGCTGTACAAATTGACGCACAGGGAGTTTGTGTTGTATAAGGGCAGTTGTTTTGTTTCATAAAAGCAAGGATTACGTCTTTGTAGACATGAGTTTGTGTTGCTATAAACGGTCAAGTCACACAAACGTCAAGTTTTCAGACATCCTCTTTTGAAGTCGGGGAAAGGGGGTGGGAGCGACCCAAATAACTAACCGCATTGGGGGGGGGGCAAGAATCAGGCTACGAAACTGACCTGTAAAACCTTTGAACTGATTATACAGTGGTTTTGTTTGTTGTTGTTTTTTTTTTGTTTTTTTTTTTGTTGTTGTTTTTTTTAATGTTTTTAAAAAAAAAAAATTTAAACTCTATGAATGCAGTGTGAAACGCACAGGCGAGGCGTCAATAGAGGGATATTGCTGGTGGTGCTGAACGCACTGGGTGACACTTTAACTATAACAAGGGGTGGCACCAAATGTAAAATTATGTATGTTTCTGTTATTCGGCACTTGAAGAAAATAGAGGAGATTTATCGGTTTTGTCGTGATGGGGTGACACCATGAGCTTACCGCACTAGGTGACGCAAAACTAAGTAACACCTCTGGCGAGAAAGCTACACTTATAATATATATAATAGGTTATTTCTGAAACAACTTTACCGAGACGTTTTTAACTTTCAAACTATCAAATTTAAAAATGCAATAATTTACTCAAAATCGGCTTTTTTAATGTAAATATTTTTCAAAACTCATTTATATATGCTACAGTAATTATGTGTCAGATTATTTATATTACTACAAACAAGTAACGCAAAAACTGCTAATAACCAGGCAGCCTTAACTACAATCATCAATACTATTATCCCAATAACTGGTATTGCAAAATGTATCTTACAAATATAATTTAAAAAATTATAAACATACATAGGTCTACATACATGCATTCATGCATACATAAATACATTCATACATACATATACACATTAAAAGACATACATACATACTTACATACATACAAAAATGTATATGGATATACACAAATTACTTTGTACATTACACACGTTCCTTCTTTACAAAAGATTTTTGCGTCCTACGCTTATCCACGGACGATTCATGGTTTGTGTGTAGTCTTGCAGTTTTAATTAAGGTTCTAACGGATTTCGGCTCCGGCTAATTCGGAATCTGGCCATGTTATCAAATTTCGACTCCGGCCAAATTCGGAATCTGGCCATGTTTCCAAATTTCGACTCCGGCTAATTCGGAATCTGGCCATGTTATCAAATTTCGACTCCGGCTAATTCAGAGTCTGGCCATGTTATCAAATTTCGACTCCGGCTAATTCGGAATCTGGCCATGTTATCAAATTTCGACTCCGTCTAATTCGGAATCTGGCCATGTTATCAAATTTCGACTCCGGCTAATTCGGAATCTGGCCATGTTATCAAATTTCGACTCCGGCTAATTCGGAATCTGGCCATGTTATCAAATTTTGACTCCGGCTAATTCGGAATCTGGCCATGTTATCAAATTTCGACTCCGGCTTCGGCTCGGACAGAAATTCACCTTATAAATTAAGCCAAATCCGGCAGTCCGGTAGAGCCATAAAATATACATAATTATAATACTCCAGCTCTGGCTATTCCGGAATCCCGCAAAGTTTACAAATCCGTCTCCGGCTCCTGGTTCGGCTGAATTTCATTTTATAAATCAAGTCAAATCTGGCCAGAACACTTCCAGTTTTAATATACACATATATATTAAATATGTGTCTGTGTGTTATTTTTGTGTGTGGAAACACCACTCGAACTTGTATTTTGCTTACATTAAAATAAAATGTTATCAGAGTGAGCCTAATAACTTTAAAATTAAATTTATCATTGCCAATAATTCATTGCAGGACATTACAATAGTAGCAGGCACTAAATAATTACGTACAAAAATGTGAAGTAAGTCATAATAGCTAATAGTATGATTTGGGAAAGTTTTAAACGTATAACGTTCCATGTTCCCTTTGTCCACGTTTGACTGTTCTGTCTGTGGGAAACAAGATGACAATCATTTCACACACACCACGGCGCATGTCATCAATAAAAGAGCCCATCTCTAAGCTACATCTTCAATCTCTTGGACTCTAACATTTTGTAAGGTTATTGACTTTTTGCCTCACTCAGCGGCAAGCGAATTTCAAACTTTCTAAGCGCACGCCTTGGCTATTTGGATTTGCTAATATTTTGCTGTAAATTTAGTAAACGCTACTGGTAATAGACAGTAATATATTTGTGTAATTATCATAATGCAAACCTAGAAATAGCACATTTCGTTTAAATCCTAACTGGTGCTACTGGGGCTACTGGTGTTACTCACAAACGTAATGAAAGACATCGTTGTCACGTTCTCGAATTACTTAATCATCTCTATATTTCTGTTCTATATGTGTATGTTATTCTATTAATTAACTATGGGAAATTAACCACCTCTAAAATTCTGTCTATACAACCATACACCCACTTAGCCCTAAAACCTAAAACTGTAACGCCCCTGACTAAGCTTATGATTGCCGAATTTCCAATAATCATACACAAATGCTTGTAGAAAAAATAATGATGTTGTAAGTTTGTAAGTCACAAAATGTAATTTAAAAATTATTTATAATTTCCAATATATAAGCAGAGGATTATTTTAAGAGACTTAATTTTAAAACAGGGGGTGACTTTGTTTTTAAAATAAACTCTAACTTTATTTCGTGACACAGTCACTCCCGCCCCGATGCATTAGCAAAGTATCTTTTTAGCAATCTTTTAGCAAATGATTTCCGTGAATGATCATCCGTTTTTTTTACAAATTTTGAATTCAGACAGAAATTCGTATTTTTTGTGTGTAATATTGGGCCATCACGAGATTTGGGCCGATTTTTCACTCCCCCTCCCAGCTTGTCCCACGTCGTCACAAAAACTTAGAACCATCCTCCAATATGACGTCACAAAACTTTCCGCCCCACCCTCATGAAAATAGTATTTTCTATTTGAAAAAGAGCACTTTTCAAGTCTAATATCGTTGGACTATAAATGACGTCAACCATACTTTCCAATCGTATGTGTTTGACTCAGTGATCATCTTTCCATGCACTGGGTTGTGTCATTTTTCTATACTAATAAAAGCCAAATCCCTCACTCACTCACTAATCACTAATTCTCCAAAGTCCCGTGTAGGTAGAAGCATGAAACTTTCATGGGGGACAGGGAGCCCAAATGAAGTTTTTTTTTCTAATATATGCTATATTAATATTGAAAATCATTAATTTATGAAGCTGTCAAAAGTTGTCGAGTATACTACTGCGATGGTAACATATTAAACATTATTTAAATGATCGCTTAAATTAAAAATCACCAATTCTCCTATTTCCCATGTATGTAAAAGCATGAAACTTTGGGAAGCTGTTGAGTACACTCTCTAGACGGTATTTGGGGAAAAATCATGGGAGGCCGGATGCCAAAATATAGTTGTTTTTTTTCCAATATGAGCTATATAAAACAGACTCATCATTAAATCTTCAATTTCCTGTGTAGGTAGGAGCATGAAACTTTGGGAAGTTGTTGAGGACCCTCCCACAATGGTAACAGACTTTAAAAATATTTAAATCATCATCTCGAATGGATCACAGGAAGTGTGTCATTTTTTACATTTTTTCTTTGTTTTTCCGGGGGATCACGACAGACAGACAAGACGGTGAAGTTATTATATTTAGTATATCCATCATGAAATCAATTGGTGTTTTGAATTGGTGTTACGCGGGTTCTCAACGCTAACATTCGTATTTATCGCAGCAAAGCGCGGGAAATTTGCTAGTTTATAAAATAAATCAAATTCTTACAAGTCTTATTTAAAGTGAAATCAAAGCGATGCCTTTTTAAAAAGTTCAATTAAAACAATGTATTAAATTTAAAATTATATATATNATTATTGGGGGTTGATGGAAGTGGTCCCAGGGACACTCAAATTGTGAAAAAAATGTAACCGGCCCAAATGTAGCGTGTAAGTTGTGTAGGTAGAAGATGGATATCACGAACAGCAAAATTACTTTGAATGCACCGATCCCTAATACACTTGTATTCTTCTGGACACTTGAAGCACCTTGAAGGACATTGGTCTGGATCCTGTGAATCATCATCTGTTGTAGTGAAAATAAATATTTTATTAAAAAAAACACGTCCTCTGTCACTATTCTCTACCTTTGTTGACAACTCTACTTGGCTCAGTGGAACTGAATCAAACTATTTTTGTGTGTGTGTGCTGATTATAGAGAATATCGTTAAGACACATTTATTTTTATTTATTTTTTTAAACTACAAACCATGAAAGAAATTATTTTTTTAAAAAACACACAAAAAAGCAACAATGAATCTAAACATTGTGTTTTGTTAGAGTAAAACAAACATTCTCACCTGGACAACATCCCGCATACCACCGACGGCGTTCTGGGCATACAACTCTGCTCTCCTGTAAAGCAAAACGTACATTTTCCTTAAAATGTAGTATAAGTAGACAATGAAGGTCCCACTAAATGACTAGCGAAAAGCGTACAATATTATTAAAATGTGTTTTCAAGCGTGTCACTCAAAGTTTTGAGGATGTCAATTTTACATCAGCAATGAGAACGACTAAAGATGCCAGATTGATGGGACACAAGTGTAAGAGGAGTTACTGATCATGTGGTGCTTTATTGTCAGGGGTGGGATTGCTGTTTACCGTGGGATATCATTAAATGGTGCATTCTGTTCCTGCTGAATCTATTATACATTGCATATTTTCCAAATGTGGTCAAAATCAATCAATACATTAAAACATTCAGACCTTACTGGGACGGCTCCCATTCGGGGTATTTGATGACATCATCAAACAAGATCCTTTCAGTGAAATGGGTCCTATTGGGGGTCGGAATCACATCGCAGAACTGCTAGCCATGAATCATACATTGATACATTTTTAATAAATATTGTTATTACCTAATATATATATGTATATATGTATGTATGTATATGTATATATGTATGCATGTATATTATATCATGGCCTTAATTTCTACATTTCAAGAACATTTTAATTGTGTCAATAATCTCTAAAAGAATGTAACTTATTTCTCAGGTAAAAATTCTGGTATTTGTATTTTCTTATCTTCAGCTGTCTTATTTAACAAATACAAATTTAATTTCAGAAAAACAAAAAACACTTGGAACATAGTTTGCTAATGATTCTTGATTCATTATTTTATTTAACCACTTTCGACAGTTTCCTTCACATATACCAGTGTTGGCGAAACTATTTACGCGTGCTATAGTCGGCACTAGACTATAATATTACTTCCTTAATCAAATCAGCTAAGCAAAAACCTTATTTTCGGGTTTCAATGGAGTGTTGGCACTCAGCTGTTAATAAGTGTTTTGGTTTGAACATTTGGGCACGCGTCTCCAAAAAGGTTCGTCATCACTTAAAACAATAAGTAGGTAAGCAAATAACAATCTTCAAAAAATAAGACATGTTTGCGAATATCTGAGCAAGCAGGGTATGGATGTAAATTTATTATGTCAATGGGTGTAATAGAGGGGGCGTTGAAACATGACGTCACACATAAACGTGAAGCTCATAGTTTCCAATAGAACTGTAGAGATAAAAGGTTACAGGTCCTTGAAGCATAATTCTTCACATAACTAATATTTTGGTTTTTATTGGTAACCTGTAATTTTTTTTTCTGTTTGGTTTGAAACTCTTCCAATGAGAGTAAACAACTTAACGAGTTAGTTTTAATCTACAGCTCAAATTAATCACTTGTTGCTTATGGTTGTTAATATAAACTAATGTGTTGTTTTTTTCCTAAATCTAAGGGGCCGTCCAAAAACTACGTCACGCTATTTTTTACAATGTTTAACTCCCCCTTCCCCCTGTCACAAACTGTCACAAATCTCGGACACCCCCCTGCCAAAGTACGTCACACTTTCGTACAAAAACATATTTTTAGTAACAAAATAATTTAAATTTAACATAAAACACCGCGACGTCACAAATGGCCGGACACCCCCCCCCTCATCACAAACTGTCAAACTTTCTTACACCCCTCTCCCTCTCCCTCTCTGGAGCGTGACGTACTTTATGCTAAAAAGTCAGAAATATATTACATTTTTCATGGATATTTTAAAATTTTAATTAAAAGACCATTGTCTTCAGTTTATGTAATAGGGATCCAAGGTCTCCAATACACTGTCCATTAAAGAAGAAATAAACAGCAGAATTGGCAAGGCAGCCGCTACAATGGCTAAACTAAATAAGTGGGTCTGGCAAAACACCAAGCTAACGGAGAAAACCAAACTGTGCGTCTATCGAGCCTGTGTCATCAGTACACTACTATATGGGAGCGAGATATGGACCACTTATACATCACAAGAGCGTAAGCTTAATAGCTTCCATTTGAGATGCTTGCGCCGCATCCTTGGTATTAAATGGCAAGAAAAAGTGCCTAATAGTGAGGTCCTAACGCGTGCCAATACCCAACGCATGTTCTCAATTCTTAGTGAAAGACGCCTGAGGTGGCAGGACATGTCAAAAGAATGAGCCCCGGCCGCATCCAGAAGGACCTCCTATATGGTGAACTTGCTTCAGGAAAGAGGAAAACAGGTCGCCCACGCTTGCGATCTAAATATGTCTGTCAAAGGGACATGAAAGCAGCCAAAATACATACAAGTGACTGGGAGTGTTAGGCAGAAGACCGATCTACGTGGCGCACAGTTGTCAAAGAGGGCGTCATAGTAGCCGAGGAGCGAAGAATTGAGGAGCCTGCAGACAGAAGAGCTAGGAGAAAGGCCAAAACATTTGGAAGCACAGAACTCGTGTGTAAAAACTGTGGCAAAGACTGTCACTCAAGGATAGGACTGCACAGCCACTCGAGAAAATGCAACCCAACCCAACGGTGATGCAACATCGTCTCGCGAGACGGAAGGATGCCGAATAATGTATTAGGGATAAGTAGTTATGGTGATCCAATATGTTTAT
This sequence comes from Radix auricularia, assembly GCA_002072015.1. Classification (NCBI taxonomy): domain Eukaryota; kingdom Metazoa; phylum Mollusca; class Gastropoda; family Lymnaeidae; genus Radix; species Radix auricularia. The sequence continues at coordinate 966,570 of MUZC01004475.1, read as the reverse complement.
ATAACATTTTAACTTCAGCAATGGTAAACATGAAGACCTTATCACTCAGGGTGTTTTAAAGTAACATAATCGGCTCTGTCTCAATTCATTGCAGGACCTAAGACAAACACAAGAATATGCCAGTAATTAAGTCCATACGAATTTTTTAAGTAGTTGTCACTTCAGGCTTTTGCTGAAAAAAAAACCCACTATAACTTCAGCTCTAAGGAGTATGCACTTGGTTTTTATCGCTATAGCTACATCAATATTTACTCTAGGTATTTATCCAGACAAAGTGGTAACCAGAGGCAAGGGCACACTATTTGCTTGACAAACTAAGATTTGCCTCCCCTGGAATGCAAGCTGTATTTCAATATAATATTCTCCATGTTTGTTAAATTTTAAGTATCTTGCAAATTCACTCCAAAAGGTCCGAGATAGGTTTAAATCTTCAGTTCAAATTTTTGTTATTTGCGTTGTATTTACAAATTATAATTTGGTGCCTAATTTATTATTATTACTTTATTCTTTGCTCTCTTATCATCTAATGTTTCTAGGTTTATAAATTTACCAAAAGGGTTTTTGGTTGCAAATTTCAAATATTAACTAATAAAGCTTTCTTTATTCAATTATTCTATATACTTAGTTTTTGTTTTTGCATAGCGCTTTATTTGTTTGCGTTGATTGCATTTTAAAAAGTTTCTTAATTAAAACATCAGTTTGGTTGATTTATTAATAACTTCAACATCTACTTATCTATCGTATCTCATTTTTTGCAGACGCTCCTTCTATACAGAAGATTATTGCGTCCTACGCTTATCTATGATTTGTGCTTATTTCTGGATTCCCATTAGAGTTTTAAATGTTGATAAAGTGTTGGCCTTCCCGGTTTCTTCAAGCAACCCATGCCACGCCAGATTTCCGGATGGGAAGAAAGAAAACTTGTATGTGTTTGTTCTTGCATATGGAATAAGAAAGCTGTTTTTATCTTTATGTCTATTTGAGGGTTATATTAAGTTATTTTTGCGTTGTATTTATAAATTAGAATTAATTACTTCATGTATAATTATTACTTTACTCTTATTTCTTCTATCCTCAAGTGTTTCAGGGTCAGTGGTGTAGCTATGGGGGGTGGCGGAGGGGGCGGTCCGCCCCGGGCGGCACTCATTCAGAGGGCGGCTTTTGTGGTCCTTTGAAAATCTAAGCCATTTCCGAAAAAAAAAAGTTCTCTTTTGTAAGGGGAAAACAAAGATGAAACAAAATTGTTCTTAATTTTGAGTCTTAATTAACGGATTCGAGCAACATCGTTTTATTACACAGTGATTGTCATAACTAATGCAAAATGTTTAAAAATTTAAAATTGCTCAAAAAGGTAAGGTGAAAAATTAAGTGGTATACGTCACCGATGGCGGTTTTAAAAGAAAACTGTAAAAAATAAAATAAAAAAAAAATCACCGCTGGCTCGAAAATATGTAACATTAATATCGCCATGACAATTTTTGCGTAACTTATATTACTTTTCAGGTTTCATAAAGTTATTTTTTAGTTAACTTATTAACTTATGAAAAATGACATCTGAAGTAGCTAGTAAAACGAGATCAGATGCTGGAATTTTACTCAGTTCAATGCATCTTTTTCTTTTCTGTGTTATCTCAATTTATGTGAACTCGTATCTGTTTAAAATTAATGCAAACATATTTCATGAAACAAAGATATTTGTATTGTACTAACACAGAACGCTGTTACATAGAGTTGGAGATATCAATTGAGCACCGGGTTATAAGGAGAAAAATATGAGTGAGGGAAAATTCAGTAGACGTGGTTCTATTTTTCGAGCAAGAAGTATAATTAGAAGTGTTTTTATCCATAGATGTAATTATAAAAGAACGCGCTGATGAGTTACGTGTCCATGCAAAGAAATATTCGTGTATAATACCATTTAACCTCCTAAATGAAGAATTTGAATAAAAAGAATTTTTTAATTTACCATGATAAAGAATTTTTTGATATCGAAAGAGAACGGATCCAGGTTTTCACGGCTTTCCACACGGCGGTCTTAGCATTTGCGGGGCGCTATGTAGCTTTGTATGCGAAAAGGATTGCGCGGGGCCCAGTTCGGGTAGATATAATGTATTAATGAGGATTATTAGTGAAAATTAAGATAGGTGGGACCTATGAAAGCGCGGGGCCCACTCCGACTGCATAGGTTGCAGTAGCCTAAACCAGCCCCGGCTGTACCCACACTACAAGAAGAGGCATTATGTTAAAAAACGGGTGAAAATCCCCTTTGATCTATTAAAATGTATTCAACAGTATAGATTGGAAAATTCTTTATCCAAAATTAATATTTGCCTCAGAGTTTTTCAACAATTGCTATTAATGTATCTAGTTGAAGAAGAAATTATATTCGCTCCACAATAAGTTATTTAAGACTAAAAAATCTTTCAATATTGTCCATAGAAAAAGATATTACAAATAATTTAAATTTGATAACATAATAAACGATTTTTCTACTATGGTAGCTAGGTAAATAAGTAAATGTATAAATAATAAGAAATGTGTTTACTCACTGATGTATACAATGTCTTGGTTTATTAAAAAAAACCAGCAACATCTATTTAAAAATAAAAGCATATTAATTGTAAATGTTTGGGCATGCATTTGGAACATGTTTTGTCTCATTTGGGGGTTGGGGGAAACTACGACCACAATAATTTTCTTGTGGCCTTCAAAACAATTATCTTGTATTTTTATAAATGTGTATTTATAGGTAAATCATCTCATGAGATACCCCTTTTATTTAATACTTACATAAATAGGGCATGCTTTGGTAAAATTCTCCCCCACCTCATACAATGTGCATTGTTTCAAATACAATTATTTATTTTCATGTTTATTAATTTATAAAAACCATCATATGATTGTCCATAAATGACGTCATGTGATTTTGGCTGATTTTTTACCCACAACACCCTTCGTCACACGGAGTTACGAAACGAAAACTTAGACCCCTTCCTCAATGTGACGTCACAAAGACCCCCTTCCCTGCATAAAAGCCGAATTTTCTTTTTGAAATGTGCATGTTTTAAATCATTTTTTTTTGTTGGTGGTCATTTAAATGTTTTTTAGTGTAATGCTGCACTCACTCTAATATCTAGTAATACGCGTGAAACCACGTAAAACATCATTAAATAAAGTGTTGGTAATCATATATTTCAGTGGAAATTTTATTTAAAGTTGCGCGTTTTGAATGACGTCACATGTGTGACTCTCCTCTCCCCCCCCCCCTCGGTGCGTGACGTCATTTATGGGTGTCTCCTAAAAGGGCGGCATATTGGAGTCCGCCCCTGGCGGCAAAAGCCACTGAAACGGTCGCTTAGGAGTAACCCGACCCTCATCGGGTACTTTGGTTTTCATCATCGGCATTGCAACTAAATGCTCTGCGTAAGATCCGTACAGAGACTGTAATCATATATGACTAGCACCTAACACCTATTAACAACGGTCTTCGGCTGTCCAAGCCAGGGGTTTGTCGGTTTCAGGTCGTGGTCTGCTCCACGAACCTATTCGTCTGTCGAACCACGTAGAAGTCACCCCTTCCACTGCACTAAATTAGACGATATTTAAAACGGATCATTAAAAAAAATATAATAAAACAGCTAACAGTCAACACGTAGAGTTGAATTCAAATATTTCATTAATTTTTTTTCATAATTTATCTTAGAAAAATCTGAAAAGTAGAATTAGAATTCAACTTGTCAACTCAAATTGTCAAAAAAACGCAACTAGTATTAAACACATCACTTGCCTTATTACTTATTAAAATTACTTTGCCTTGGTATAATTATAATACCTACAGCATACAGTTTAACCAGACTCTAAATTAATAGTTATTAATAGTAGTGAATGAAATAGACTACTGATACTGTGTCAGTGAACATATATCATAATCATATAGTTAATAAAGTATATATTATATAGTGAAATGTATCAGTTTTATTTTTAAAAAAACTATTATTAATAATTAATTATTTATTAATAAATCGGAAAAAAATAATTAAAAACAATTCTTTAATTTTAATCACTATTTTATCGATTAAAATAATTTTAATAGATAAAAACATTTAC
>MUZC01004475.1:946035-962117 GCA_002072015.1 Radix auricularia | reverse complement strand
ACTAATTACTTTTATCATTATTAGTAGTGATAGTAATACAGGTATTATTTCGGTCCCAGTCCATGACATTTATTATTGGACAATATAGACCAATATATTTATATTATAATATAATCTATACTAATAAAAGGGAAAGCCCTGACTGACTGACTGACTGACTGACTGACTGATTCATCACTAATTCTCCAACTTCCCGTGTAGGTAGAATCATGAAACTTTGGGAAGTTGTTGGGTACACTCTGAATACGAAAATTGGCGAAAAAGAATTTTGAAAATCTCACTCATGTGGGGCCGGGGGCCCAAAAACTTTTTTTGCCTACATCACTAATTCTCCAACTTCCCGTATAGGTANAAGCATGAAACTTTAAGAAGTTGCTTGAGACTCTCTTACGACAAAAAATGGCGAAAAAGAATTTTGAAATTCACACTCATGGGGGCCGGGGCCCCAAAACTGTTTTTCTCCTTATATAAGCTAAATGCTAATTGAAAATCAATAATTCATCTATTTCCCGTGTAGATAGAAGCATGAAACTTAAGAAATATTTTGAGTACATGCTTCCGACGATTATTGGCAAAAGAGAATATTATATTTCCCACTCATGGGGGCTGGGGCCCCGAAAACGATTTTTTTCATTAAAGGAGCTTTATAAACATTGAAAATCACCAATTCTCCTAATTTTCCGAGTAGGTAGACTCATTGATGCTAGCAGGTGAAATAATTTTTAAAATTTCTCTTACTAAGGGGCTGAGGGCCCACATTTAAAAAATAAAAATCACCAATTTTTCCATTCACCATGTAGGTGGAGAGCATGAAACTTTACTAAGTTGTTGAGTTTAATCTCCCGATGATAATTGGTGAACGAGAATGTTAAATGCCCACTCATAGAGGTACGGGAGCCAAAAAATAATGGGGCCCCATAAAACTTTTTCCCCCTTACATGAGCTATTTACAAATTGCAAATCATTAGTTCTCCTATTTCCTGTATAGTTTGAAGAATGAAACTTTGTAAATTTTTTGAGTACATGCTTCCGATGATAATTGGAGAATGTTAAATTTCCAACTAATGGGGGCCGGGCCCCCCCCCCCCAAATTTTTTTCTTTATATGAACTATATAAAATTAAAAAAAATCACTAATTCTCCTATTTCCCATATAGGTAGAAGCATGAAACTTTTGAAATTCTTTCAGTACAAGCTCCCGACAATTGGCAAAAAGAAAGTTAGAATTCCCTCTAATTGGGTACCGGGGGCCCAAATATATTTTTTCTTATATTAAAAACCAACTTATAACTAATTCTCCTATTTTCCGTGTAGGTAGGAGCATGAAACTTTTGGTAATTGTTAAGTACACTATCAGAACAAATGTTGGTGTACAATAATTTTTGAAATACACACTCATGGGGACCGGGGCCCCAAAACGTTTTTTTCTTATATGAGATTTTTAAAAATTGAAAATCATTGATTCTCTTATTTCTCGAGTAGGTAGACTCATGAAACGTTGGGGAATTGATAATGACACTTTCACGATGGTAGCAGATGAAAACATATTTTAAAATATCTCTTATTGGGGGCCGGGGGGCCAAATGTAGTTTTTTTCCTAATAAAAACTATATGAAAACCACACATCACTAATTCCTCCATTCTCCATTTAGGTAGAAGCATGAAACTTTGGGAAGTTGTTAAGTACAATCTCCCGATGAAAGTTGGCGAAAGAGAATGGTAATTTTCCACTCACAGGGGGTCGGGGGCCCAAATATAATTTTTTCTTATATTAGAACCGACTCATCACAAATTCCACAATTCATCGTGTAGGCAAAAACATTGGGTATCCTCAAAACGACGAAATTTGGCGTAAAATAATTTTAAATGCACACTCCACTCATGAGGGCCTGGGCCCAAAAAACGTGTTTTTTCCTTATACGTGCTATAAAAAATTGAAAATCAATAATTCTCCTATATTACAAATAGGCAAACACATGAAAATTTGTGGGTTTGTTAACTACACTTCCACGGTGGTAGCAGGTGAACAATTATGTAAAACACTCTTTACTGTGGGCTGGGAGGCCAAAATGTAATTTTCCCCTATTATTAACTATATAAAAATAAAAAAAATCACTAATTCTCCCATTCCCCATGTAGGTAGAAGCATAAAACTTTAGGAAGTTGCTGGGTACATTTTCACGACAAAAATTAGCATTATATAATTTTAAAATTCACACTCATTGAGGCCGGGACCTCAAAAACGTGTTTTTTCCAAATATGTGCTATATACAAATTGAAAAGCACTATTTTTCCTATTTCCCAAATAGTTAACGCATAAAACGTTGGAGATTTTTTGAATACACTTCCACGATGGCAGCAGGTGAAATAATATTTAAAATATCCCTTGGTGGGCGCTGTGGGCCAAAATATAGTTTTTTTTATGCCCTCACTCACTTATAACCAATACTTCATCTTCCCGCTGCAAAGCGCGGGCAAATTTTTTAATAAAGCCATTATAAGGAGGAAAAAATCTTTTGGGTCCCCGGCCTCACATGATCGAGATTTTTAAAATTCTTTTTCAACAGTTATTGTCATGAGGGGGTACCCAACAACTTCAAAAAATTTCATGCTCCTACCTGCACGGAAAATTGGAGAATTAGTGATCAGTCGGTTTTTAATATAAGAAAAGCTATATTTTGGCTCCCGGCGCCCCTAAGGAGGGAATTTAAAAAAAAAATGTGGCCAATTTTTTGCCGAAAGCGTGTGCTTTGAAAGCCCTGACTGACTGACTGACTGACTGATTCATCACTAATTCTCCAACTTCCCGTGTAGGTAGAATCATGAAACTTTGGGAAGTTGTTGGGTACCCTCTGACTACAAAAATTGGCGAAAAAGAATTTTAAAAATCTCGCTCATGTGGGGCCGGGGGCCCACAAAATTATTTCCTTATATGGGCTTTATAAAAATTGAAAGTCACCACTTTTCCTCTTTCCGTGTAGGTAGAAGCATGAAACTTTGGGAAGTTGTTGGGTACCCCCTCATTAAGTAAATTGGCGAAAAAGAATTTTTAAAATCTCGCTCATGTGGGGCAAAGGGCCCCAAAACTGTTTTTACTAAATTTCTCATTCTTCAACTTCCCGTGTAGGTACAAGCATGAAACTTTGGTACGTTGTTGGGTACCCACTATCGACGCAAATTAGGGAAAAGAATTTTTAAAATCTTGCTCATGTGGGGCAGGGGGCCCAAAAAGTTTTTTCCTGATATGGGCTCTATAAAAATTGAATATCACCAATTTTCCTGTTTCCCGTGTAGGTAGAAGTATAAAACTTTGGAATTTTTTAAGTACATGCTCTCGACGATAATTTGAAAAAAAAATCCGACTCATTGGGTCCGGGGCCCTTAAAACGTTTTTTTTTTTCTTACATGAGCTTTAAAAAAATTAAAAATCACCAATTCTCCTATTTCCCGTAAAGGTAGAAGCATGAAGCTTTGGAAATGTTTTAAGCACACGCTTTCGGCCAAAAATTGGCCACATTAAAAAAAAAAATTCCCTCCTTAGGGGTGCTGTTAGCCAAAATATAGCTTTTCTTATATTAAAAACCGACTGATCACTAATTCTCCAATTTTCAGTGCAGGTAGGAGCATGAAATTTTTTGAAGTTGTTGGGTACCACCTCATGACAATAACTGTTGAAAAAGAATTTTAAAAATCTCGATCATGTGAGGCCGGGGACCCAAAAGATTTTTTCCTCCTTATAATGGCTTTATTAAAAAATGAAAATAACCAATTTTCCCATTTCCCGTGTAGGTAGAAGCATGAAACTTTGGAAATGTTTTGATTACATGTTTCCTACGATAATTTGAAAAAAAAAATTTTAATTTACTACTCATGAGGGCCGGGGCCCCAAAATCTTTTTTCCATATATGAGCTATATAAAAATTGATAATCCCTAATTCTCCTTTTTCCCGTATAGGTAGAAGCATGAAATTGGAATTTTTTTGAGTACACGATCCCGACGTAAATTTGCTAAAAATGATGTTACAACTCCTTCTCGTGGGGGCCAGGGCCCAAATATAGTTTTTCTTATATTAAAACCGACTCATCATCAATTCTCCAAATTTCCGTGTAGGTAGGAGCATGAAACTTTAGGAAAATTGTTAAGTACCCTCTCACAACGAAAGTTGGTGTAAAAGAATTTTGAAATACACACTCATGGAGGCCGGGGTCCAACAATTTTTTTTCTAATATGAAATATAAAAAATTAAAATCTATAATTCTTTTCTTTTCCGTGTAGGTAGACAAGGAAAAATAGTTATATAAATTATAAAAATTTCCACTCATAGGCTGCCGGGGGCCCAAAACCTTCCCCCCCCCCTAAAATGGGCGATATGAAACTGAATCAACGCAAATTCTCCAAGTTTTCGTGTAGGTAGAAGCTTGAAACTTTGGGAAGTTGTTGAGTACCCCCCTCCCATTCCTTCCCGCGATGGTAAGATTATATCACCTCTCACTAGGGTGAAGATTGTCAAAATACAGTTTTTTTTTTCCAAATATGAGGTTTATAAAAAAAGACGCGTCTTTAAGTCTCCAAGTTCTTGTGTACGTAGGAGCCTGAATGGTTAAAGTTACTCTATTTAGTATATCCATCTTCATTCAGATCAAACTCAAATGGTGTTTTTAATTGGTGTTACGCGGGTTTTCAACGCTAGCTGAAACCCTAATTTCCGCAGCAAAGCGCGGGTAAATTGCTATAATTTATATATAAAAATAACACTTTATCACCATTTAAAGCTCTAATAAGAATACGGGACTAAACACAAACATTTCAAACAATAGACAATAGATAAACGTAGGACGCAATAATCTTCTGTATAGAAGCCGTAGAAGGAGCGTCTGTAACAGATAAGATAGCACTATTATTACTCTTAACATTGGTCTTGGTAGGCTAAGACTAAGTCTTGGCTTGAAGAACTTATAAATTTATATATTGATTATATAGGCATATGTTTCAAAAGTTATTGGTCGCTCTATATTTGTATTATTTTGAACTAAGCCATCTTTATAAATTTTGCTATTAGTTTATTCAAAAACTTTGTTTCATTCCTTATCTTTAACTATGAATATTTAGTTTCTTTGTGAAAGGATAGAACATGTAAAATATGTATAGGCATAGGTGATACCCCACCTCTTTTTTTTTTAAAATTCACACAGAATCAACAAAGCATACATACTATTTGCTTGAGCGAAATACTGAACTTAAAAATGTTAGGTTTGGATACATTAATCATTAATTGCTCAGAGCTTTCATATCAATTTTATCTATTTCTTCTAACTTCTACTTGAAGTAAGTTAGATATACTTTTTTTTTTCACGTAACTTACATGTAAATAATGTAATCAACATGCATTTTAGTAGAGTACATGCTTAATTGTTCTTACTTATATTATATAGTCTTAGAACAGAATAACTCTTATTTATTTCAGTACTTTTCTGTGTAGTATTTTGTGTTGACTTGTACATTACATTTACATGATTGATTTTAAAACATTCTTGAGTATGCCAGGAAAGAAAATTAGTTGCCCCCCTTTTTTTTCCTTCTTGTTTCTAAAGTCTTTGCTGTTTGATACTAGTATTTACAATTCCTGTTGTCATAAAATTTACTTACTAAATTAAATTGCTTACTTATTTAGTGAGGTTATTTAATCTCAATTTAAATACAATTAAAATAATGAAACAAAACTAAGCAATGAAATAATACAACACATGAAATGAATAAAATTTGAATATAATTTTATTGTTAAATTTAAAAAAATCCTGAATACAAGAGACATGCATTTAAGTTATGTCTCTTAAAACATGTTTAATATAATGTGCACCGATCGTGAATACATTTTAAAAAAGAATTCTCAATATATTATGCACCTTACTGCGCGAGAGTTAATTAAGGTTGTTCAATCTAGTACGCACCACTACACTATAGCAAAATAAATTAACTTGTTAAATATAAATAAAATGACCTAAAAATTCAATAATTTAATTACAGTAAATTCGATTAATCTGAAATTTTAATTCAACATTTTTTCACCGGCTCAAGTCTGCCTTCAAAATGTCAGCTTGCTAGCTAACAAGGAATTGGCTTAAAAATCGATCCAAAGTTTTTTCGGCAAGCAAGCAAACAATCAAGGGCTCAAGCAGACACCATGAGTTAACAAAGGATTTAAAAAGTAAAACATGGCCTGAACACTTTACAAGATTTAAATATAATATATACATGTATATATCCATGAATGTAGAAACACAATATAGTAATGTGCCATGATGTACAAAGAAACAATTGTAACAGTCTGGTTTTCCTGTGTCAGTAAGTGTTATTAAAAAATATCTTTCGCACAATGACCAAATTTGAAATCCAAAATGTCAACAAAATGAATTTAATACTCTTACATGTGATTATACAAGATGAAACTTCAGTGTCCACGTGTCAGACATAAAATCACAACCACCTTGTCTCTTACACTAGTGCATTCTGGTCTATCCTCTCACTTCAGTCATGCGTCTTCTTCTCAATCTTGTTCATGTTATCATGTTCACATGACCATAACATGTTAATTTAATAGAACATGAGTTAAAAAGAAAAGTTTCAATTTATAGAAAAGTAATTACAAATTACAGCCAAAAATATCAGTGATTAAAATTGCTATATAAAAAGTGAAGCTATTAAAAAAGTTAATGTTCACCCCCAACACCCTATACAAAACCATTTACTTGGTTTTGAGGCTGTTTGGAGTGCAACACAATGGTAGTGGTACCACTCTAGGCAACCATCACATTCTACAAATTCTACCATTTTAAAATCCCCATCATCAAGGTTTTTGAAAGCATTGCAGATAAATAGATTTTTTGAAATCTTTTCTGTGATTCTAGCTTGGAGGTTCACCCAAGCCTCTAGATCAAAGGCGTGTTCAATTAATGACAAAGAAATGCTTTCATTGGCAATGATTGAGTGCATAGTTTCTGGAGACTTAAGGTTAGGGCCCTTGAAAGGAGGAGTGATAGTTGCATAAAAAAAGACATGCAGAGAGAAGCATTTGTTTCTTTATCTCGGTGGACCTAGAATGGAAATCCTGTGGCCATTTTTTTCTTTTATTACATCTCCTGGTAAAACTCTGTACCTGCCTAGGTCTACCTTTTGTTTTTACCAGAGAGAGTATAACACTCGAAAATCCACTGGATGATATTGAAGTAGACATAGGTAAGTTAGAAGACATAGATGAAGGAGTGGAAGAATCAAGGATACTAGAGGAAAGAGCCAAAGGAGGAACAGAAGGATTGGCAGAATCAAGGATACCAGAGATATCATTGACAGAAGAAGATGTAGGGGGCATAGGTAGAGAAGATGGGCAAGGAATATTATGGACATTAAAAGGCACAGAGGAAGAAGGCTCAGAAACATTTTTGAATGTCTGATTCAGAAAGATCAATTACTGCAAGAGGGCGGTCAGATTTAATCAGTTGAAAAACTTTATCAAGTTGAGATAATGCATTTTCAAAAGCGCGTTCTCCCAACAAAGGAAAAAAGGATTCAATTGCTTTTTGTGATTTCTTTGGTTCTTTGAAAGCGCAATTCAGGAGTATTAGCTTTGCGAGTAAAGAGAACTTCATGAGATGCATCTTCAACATTGGAATGAAGAATGGGGGCAATGGAAAGAGAAGTGCTTTTAAAGCGTTCATTATCACATTGATAAAGTGGCAGAGAAAGGTAACAGCGTAGAGAAAATATATGTCGAGAAGGTAAATGAAATTTTGAAAAGAAATAACAAGAACAAGTGTGAATTGTGCAATCGTATGGGGATGAGCCAGGAGCAGTAGAAGACAAAATGTATGTGTCAGAACAGGAAAGTGAACATTGGAAAAGATAATGAGCCTTCTGAAAGAGAAGAAACTGTTTACTGACTATACTTGCCCCAAAAGGGATGAGATCATTTTGAATAGAATTGACAATGTCTGAGTTATGTTTGGTGTTGTTCTTATAAGAGTCAATGGAAAAGACGTAAACGAGGTAAGGCCTGACCGGACGTAAAAAAACAGCGAACGTTTCGGCAAAGAGCCTTTATCAACGAGCATACAAGACACAAGCAAAACGAAAATAAAAAATGAAAAATGAAGGAACTTAGCTGCGGTGAAATCCAAAGTATCCAAAAAAGTGAAACTGAGAGATGACAGAGCGATTTTATATAGGAAAGCAGAGAGTGGGCGGGGCAACCGCCTAGGTGGACAAAGAAAAGACCATATTCATCCCATGTGGTGCGATTGTACCGTGACTTTCTATTAATCTGTTTTCAATTTGGACTCTCGTGGGTGTGTTTGTGCACGAGACAATAGCAGTGACTGCCAGGTCCTTGACACCCATATGGTCGCGTCCATTGAAGTGACGGGAGACGGGACACTGTTTATCTTGTGTAATCGCCCTAATATGTCAGACATTCGGCACGACATAGATCGTCCCGTCTCTCCTATGTATTTCAAAGGACAGCGCTTACACACAATGGTGTAGACAACGTTGCGGCTAGCGCAGGTGAAACCATCCTTAATCATAAATAGCCCTTTAGGGAAGTTTATCTGTTCGGCTTGCACAACAAAAGGACATGTCTTACACCGAGGTCGGCCGCATGGTATGGTACCCAGGTGATTGGGTGATGTTGGGAGGCGGGTGCGAACCAGAAGATCACGTAGGTTTCTGTCCCTCCTAAATACAATTAGGGGTGAGGTGGAGAAAATGTTGTTCGTCTCAGGGTCCGCAAGGAGGATAGTACGGTTCTTCATGAATCTTTCTTTGGCTTTGATGTTGTGTGGATGATAAGTAAGAACAAGCTTGCTTCTTTGGTTGGTATCACGGGTGCGTGGTAAAAAGGCGTCGGCACGAGTGAAGTTTTTGACCCGCTGAAGCGCATGTTGAAGCGTGGCTTCAGGATATGACCTTTGTCTAAAAAACTTCACCATTTCCAAAGCCTTCTCCCAAAAGTCCTCCTGAGATTGGCACAGTCTACGGAGTCGAAGAAGTTGAGAAAAAGGAATGGAGTCCTTACAAGTTTTGGGATGAGAAGAAGGGTAGAGAAGATAACAGTTGCTGTCTGTGGGTTTGAAGTAGGCTGAAGTGAGGAGACAGTTTTTCTGGAGAGTTACAGTGATATCAAGGAAATTGACAGAGAGTTCAGAAATTTGGTAGGTGAACCTAATGGATGGGTGGAAGGAGTCAACAAAGTTAATAAAAATGTCCAGTTCACTTCTCTCCATATTAGTCACCCCGATACCTTCATCTATGTACCTCTTGTAAAATTCAAGGAGGCGACCAGTGTATTCCTGTTCCACTCTGTGTTCAAAGTGGCCCATAAGCAAACAAGCATAGCTTGGTCCCATTTTTGTCCCCATAGCGACCCGACTGATTTGGTCAAAGAACTGGCCATTGAACTCAAACGAGTTGAGGGTTAGAACTAATTCAGCCAGCCGTAGTAAGGCGTGTGTGGGTATACTGGGGTGGGGTTGCCTGTCCAAAAAGTATTGCACAGCCAGAAGGCCATCATTGTGGGGAATAGATGTATAAAGGGAAGATACATCAAGGAGGAATAGATAATGTTTTGTGTCTGGATTGATGGTGAGTGACTCAAATGTCATTAAGGCATGATTGGTTTCTTTAATGTATGTAGGGAGTGATGCCACTAAGGGTTGAAAGATACCATCAAGGAATTCAGAAATGTGTTCAGTTGGACACGAACAAGCTGAGACAATGGGTCTACCAGGGTTGCCATCCTTGTGAATTTTGGAAAGCAGATAGAAAGAAGGCTTTCCCATGTCACTGTCAAAGATATGCATCCTAGATGCTGATTTGGGGAGGGCGCATTCAGTGATCAACTCGTGAATGGTTTTCTTCACAGTGGCGTTATATTTTAAGATGGGATCCGTAGTTCGTTTATGGTAGAACTGGTATCGTCCAGTTGTCTCTGGGCTTCTTTGATGTATAAATCCCTATCCCACACAACAACGGCTCCACCTTTGTCTGCCGGTTTGATGACAATATCTTTCCGGCTGCGTAATAGAGATAAAGCCTTTAACTCAACTTTGGACAGGTTAGAATGACGGAGATGGCATGTATGCAAGCAGAAGCATCTCTGGATTGCATGGTGTTTTGTGTTATTCTAAGGAGCTCTGTGATACAAATATTTAGTGGAGTTGTGAGGAAAGTATTCACTTAATTTTTTGGTGAAATGTCTCTGCATGATTTATTGTTGTGATGTGAAATGTCTCTGCATGATTTGTTGTTATGTGAAATGTTTCTGCATGATTTGTTGTTGTTATGTGAAATGTTGGAGTATCAAGAAAAGAAGCAGCCCAAAGCTGGGGACAGTTCCCCCAGTTGGAGGCAAAGTAAGCAAGAATATCTGGAGGTGAAAGTTCTGAATTTTTTTCTTTCATGGCATGGTAATGAGATTGATTAGAAGATGACATTTGCTCTGCAAATAAATCCAGAAGACAAGAAACTTGACAGGAGGGTAGTTTCTTTTGCTGAAGAGCTTTTTTGACTGCAGTTGTGGTGTGGAAAGCACAAAGTCTAATGGAAACAGACGGAAGAGATGAGCGAATGGCACGTATCTCCGCCATATCCTTGTCGACAAATATGGTCTTTATAAGCTGAGATAGAATAGAACCTGCAAAAAAAGCTAAGAAGGAGGAAATTATTTCACTTTCTTCAGAAGCCAGAAAGGCATGAAAAACTGGCCGACCTTGACCATTGCTGTCGACAACAAGAATGTTAAGAAGAGGATATTTATTGTTATTTATTTTATAAGTGGTATCCATGATTAAAATTCAGGATACAAGGCCAATGAACTAAGCATTCTTTTGACATAATAGCTAAATACTTAAAATCATTCAACTCATTTACACCATATTTAAATTTCCCCCCATCTGCTTCCAACGATTCGAGTAACTTTTCTACTTGGTGAGCCTCTTCTTCATTACACTGATTGAAAAGCTTCTTTTAAAAATTTTGTACATCTTGACTTGATATGATTTTCCCGTCATTCTGTTTCACAAATTCTTTTATGTCCTGGGTTGCAACAGACTTAATGTTTAATATAGTTTGCAACTCATTTGATAAGGCTGGTTTCCTATTTTCAGGAAAATGTTGTGAAAACTGAAAAAAAGGATAAGTTAATTTTTTTAAAAAAGTTATTGAACACCTTTATTATGGGTTTAAAATGTACAGGCAAGAGAATCAATGAGTCAACACAGCACATCAGCTTAACATATACCAGTACTATATATTGTCACATTTAATAGAAATTAAATTCATTCCCACAATTATTCATCACAAGGTCATTTAACAAGCCAAATTATGTATTGAATAATACAATTTTCATTCAATAGTTTAGTTAATAGTTTAAAATAGCTTTTAACATAAATATTATTTTAATTCCAGTGCTCTATTTTCTTTTAAATATGATTTATACTTGTTCAACAAAAATCTATTTTATTTTGTTGTGTTAAGTTCCTGCATTTATTTTTTTTCCTTTATTAATTCATTGTTTAAAATTTACAGTAAATGAAATTGCAGCAGCAATAGGAATTTTATTTTAAAAATTTCTTTTTATAATCTTTAAATGAATTCCAATAGACACTACAAGGCATTATAATATATAATTGTGTAAGAAAATGTACAAGACAAATTTAATAACCTGTGTTCCAGTGGGATGATTCTCATGAACCAAATTGCAGGTAGAGATCAGCAATTTGCTTGTTTCTCCATCTTCCACTATATGTACCCAGATGTATGCAGGGCAATCAATCTTGAAAGTTCTGAGGAAAAAAATAAGCATGTAGAATGTCATCCATAAAATAAAATAAAGTTTTTAAATTCAAAATTTTCTAATTGATTACCTTCTAATTATTGGAAATCACTTGCTGTGTTTATACAAAAATTTAAAAAGATAAACACAACAAACAAATTATGATTAAGACATCTACTCTGGCCTCACTCTCTCCTCCATTTTTAGCGGAAATCCCCCTCCCCGATTATCTGTTAATAAAGATTATTTTTAACAACTCTTATATTGCATTAGCATGTATATTTTATTTCTTTTAAAGGAAATAACAAAAAAATGTGTGAAAACCTGCTATTTCGTTAAATTGTATGCTATGCCAGTTTATAGTAAATTAAAATTCTAATTTTAAATGGTCCTGGTAGGAAACTGATGTAGAAACATTTTGGTATGAGAAACGTAAATAAATTTGTAGATGGAGAAGCTTACCTTTGGTTTTGTCTGATGCCTGTGCTTTCACTTGCCCGAGAGCGGTATCCTTGCTTACATGAGTATCTGATGCTTTCATAAATGTGACTATTGAAATTTGGTGAATATTGCTTCAACTAAAATAAAAGGGAATGAGAATGGAAGTCAGGATATTATAATCCTTAAATGTTATTAATTTATAAAAAAATATTAATATCATCATTTAAATTGAAAAATATAGTACTGACTGGGATGTCATTTGTTTTTCTTTTCAAGGGGCTAATGCTTCCTCAGCCCTCATCCTCAAATGGGGGTCTCGACTGAACGTGTGCGTTCTCATAAAAAAATTTAATTTGCATAAGACTAGTAACTTAACCACTCAAACTGCAAACAGCATTCAAGACCGACTGAGTCAAGAATGATATGCAATAATGTTTCATAATTTAATGATAAAAAAATTCTGAACTTTTAAACTTTAAATTACTTGCATGTCCCAGTCCACTGTGAAATTTTCCAATCCAGTGTGAAATGTTTTAGTTTATTGTGAAATGTCCCAGTCCACTGTGAAATTTCCCAGTACAGAGTGAAATCTCCCAGTCCAGTTTGAAAAGTCCCAGTTCATTGTGAAATGTCCCAGACCCGTGTGAAATGTCCCAGTTCATTGTGTAATGTCCCATTTCATTGTGAAATGACCCAGACCCGTGTGAAATGTCCCAGTTCATTGTGAAATGTCCCAGTTCATTGTGAAATGTCCCAGTCCACTGTGGATTGTCCCTATCCAGTGTGAAATGTTCCAGACCCGTATGAAATGTCCCAGACCCGTGTGAAATGTCCCAGTTCATTGTGAAATGTCCCAGTTCATTGTGAGATGTCCCAGTCCACTGTGGATTGTCCCTATCCAGTGTGAAATATTGGGACATTCCACATTGGATTTGAAAATTTCACAGTGTTCTGGGACATTTTACAATGAACTTGAGACATTAACACTGGGCTTGGGAATTTCACAATGAACTGGAACATTTCACAATGAACTGGGGCAATTCACAATGAACTTATTTCATGGACTGAGATATTTTCCACTGGACTGGGACATTTCACAATGAACTGGGAAATTTCAAACTAAACTGGAACATTTCACATTGGACTGGGAAATTTCACACAGGACGGGAACATTTCATACTGGACTGGAAAATTTCACAGTGGACTGGGACATTTCACAATAAACTGGGACATTTCACACGGGTCTGGGACAATTCACACTGGATTGGGACATGGCACAATGAACTAAGTCATTTCACTCTGGACTGGAACATTTCACACTCAACTGGAAAATATCACAGTGGACTGGGACATTTCACAATAAACTGGGAAATTTCACATGAGTCTGGGAATATTCACACTGGATTGGGACATTCCACACTAGATTGGGACATTTCACATCGAACTGGGACATTTCACACTGGACTAGGAAATTTCACAACGGACTGGAAATTTTCAAACTGGACTGGAGAATTTCACAATGAACTGGGACATTTCACACTCGACTAGGAAATTTCACACCGGACTGGAAAATTTCACAGTGGACTGGGACATTTTACAAAAAACTGGGACATTTCATACGGGTCTGGGACATTTCACACTGGACTGGATCATTTCACACTGGACTGGAAAAATTCACAGTGGACTGGGACATTTTACAAAAAACTGGGACATTTCATACGGGTCTGGGACATTTCACACTGGACTGGATCATTTCACACTGGACTGGAAAATTTCACAGTGGACTGGGACATTTGACACTGGACTGTGAAATTTCGCACTGGACTGGAACATTTCACACATGACTGGAAAATTTTACAGTGGACTGGGACATTTTACCATAAATTGGGACATTTCACACTGGTCTAGGACATTTCACACGGGTCTGGGACATTTCACTCTGAAATGGGACATTCCACAGTGGACTGGAACATTTCACACTGGACTGGAAAATTTCACAGTGTACTGGGACATTTTACAATAAACTTGGACATTTCACACGGGTCTGAGACATTTCACACTGGACTGGAACATTTCACACTGGACTGGAAATTTTTATAGTGGACTTGGACATTTCACCATAAACTGGGACATTTCACATGGGTCTGGGACATTTCACATGGGTCTGGGACAATTCACACTGGATTGGGACATGGCACAATGAACTAAGACATTTCACACTGGACTGGAACATTTCACACTCAACTGGAAAATGTTACAGTGGACTGGGACATTTCACAATAAACTGGGACATTTCACATGAGTCTGGGAATATTCACACTGGATTGGGACATTCCACACTAGATTGGGACATTTCACAATGAACTGGGACAATTCACACTGGACTAGGAAATTTCACACTGGACTGGACATTTTCAAACTGGACTGGAGAATTTCACAGTGGACTGGGACTTTTAAAAAAAACCGGGACATTTCGCACGAGTCTGGGACATTTCACACTGGATTGTGACATGCCACAATTAACTGGGACATTTCACACTGGACTATGAAATTTCGCACTGGACTGGAACATTTCACACATGACTGGACAATTTTACAGTGGACTGGGACATTTTACCATAAATTGGGACATTTCACACTTTTTTAGGACATTTCACACGGGTCTGGGACATTTCACTCTGAAATGGGACATTCCACACTGGATTGGGACATTTCACACTGGACTGGAAAATTTCACAGTGGACTAGGATATTTCACAATAAACTGGGACATTTCACACGGATCTGGGACATTTCACATGGGTCTCGAAATTTCACACTGGATTGGGACATTCCACACTGGATTGTGACATTTCACAATGAACTCGGACATTTCACAATGAACTGAGACATTTCACTTTGAACTAGGAAATTTCACACTGGACTGGAACATTTCACACTCAACTGGAAAATTTCACAGTGGACTGGGACATTTCACAATAAACTGGGACACTTCACACGGGTCTAGTACATTTCACACTGGACTGGAACATTTCACACTGGACTGGAAATTTTTAAAATGGACTGGGACATTTCATCATAAACTGGGACATTTCACATGTGTCTGGGACATTTCACACGGGTCTGGGACAATTCACACTGGATTGGGACATGGCACAATGAACTAAGTCATTTCACTCTGGACTGGAACATTTCACACTCAACTGGAAAATGTCACAGTGGACTGGGACATTTCACAATAAACTGGGACATTTCACATGAGTCTGGGAATATTCACACTGGATTGGGACATTCCACACTAGATTGGGACATTTCACAATGAACTGGGACATTTCACACTGGACTAGGAAATTTCACACCGAACTGGACATTTTCAAACTGGACTGGAGAATTTCACAATGAACTGGGACATTTCACACTCGACTAGGAAATTTCACACCGGACTGGAAAATTTCACAGTGGACTGGGACATTTTACAAAAAACTGGGACATTTCGCACCGGTCTGGGACTTTTCACACGGGTCTGGGACATTTCACACTGGATTGTGACATGCCACAATTAACTGGGACATTTCACACTGGACTGTGAAATTTCGCACTGGACTGGAACATTTCACACATGACTGGAAAATTTTACAGTGGACTGGGACATTTTACCATAAATTGGGACATTTCACACTGGTCTAGGACATTTCACACGGGTCTGGGACATTTCACTCTGAAATGGGACATTCCACACTGGATTGGGACATTTCACACTGGACTGGAAAATTTCACAGTGGACTGGGACATTTCACAATAAACTGGGACATTTCACA
>MUZC01004475.1:795103-819598 GCA_002072015.1 Radix auricularia | reverse complement strand
GGGTAGGTGTGTCAAAGTGTCAGGGTAGGTGTGTCGAAGTGTCAGGGTAGGTGTGTCAGTGTGTTAGGGTAGGTGTGTCGAAGTGTCGGGGTAGGTGTGTCAAAGTGTCAGGGTAGGTGTGTCGAAGTGTCAGGGTAGGTGTGTCAGTGTGTTAGGATATGTGTGTGGTGGTACGAGGGTACTTTTAATGAGACCGAGGAATGCAGACCTTCCTATTGTTAACACGATGGAGTAGACAGATCGGACAGAAAGATACATGCACATGCCCTTGTTGCTATAGCGAATAATAGAGTCGATCAGGAATTAGACCAATCAAACAGCGATTTACAAGTCTTCCTGTTGCGGCAGTGTAGAGTTTATCACGTCTAACAGAGCTTTCGGACATAGAGTTACAGACATTGACACGCCGTAAACTGGCAACGTAACACATTACAACGAGATTTGTGGTTCAATTTTCTCCACTCCATTATGGCATAAGCCAGGAGAACTCTTACGCTCGGGTGATCTCTCCCTAAATCTCGACAATTTTTCTGACACCTGCTTGTTGACATGTATCCAAGGAAACATGATGTATAAGAAACTGAACGGTTCTCGTAAAGCATCGAATTAACTATTTCTAATAATGTGTTATATTAATATAATATAAAACATGCAGCGACAGGAAAGGAATATTTAAATGAAAATGCAAACTCACTTAATTTTGTGCTTTAATTTTTTACTTTCATTGACTCTTTGGATTTCACCGCAGATAAGTTTTTATTTGTTTTATTTTCATTTTATTTGTGTATTGCATGTCCGTTAAAAAAAGGCTCTTTGCCGAAACGTTCGCTGTTTTGTTACGTCCTGTCAGGCTAACCCTTACCCTGTTTACGTCTTTTCCATTTACAAGTAAAATAAAGTTGTTTAAAGGAGGGGCAAAAACTCTACTTAGCAGACAGACTCTTGTCACACTCCCTCTTATTATACTAAATGATCTGTTTTGGCGCTTCTTTTATCTGCCATTTCGACTATTTATTTCTTGTACTTGTAAGGTGTTAATACAGCAAATAACTTGTTAGAAACAGTCACAAGTCCGGACTAACACATATAAGGGTTGTGGGTTATTTGGTACAAGGCTATAGATTTACTCAACGATTAGTAGTGTTTAATTTTGACTTACTGAGTGATTGTTGGTATTTAACTTTGAATTAATAAGGTTTGTTGGTATATAACTATGAACTAATGAGGTGTCTCTCTGTGTATCTCCATGTATCACCGTGTATCTCCACGTAGGACGCAATAATCTTCTGTACAGAAGGAGCGTCTATAACATATAAGATCTCCGTGTATCTCCGTGTATCTCTGTGTATCTCCGTGTATCACCATGTATCTCCGTGTATCTCTGTGTATCTCCGTGTATCACCATGTATCTCCGTGTATCACCATGTATCTCCGGTTATCACCATGTATCTCCGTGTATCACCATGTATCTCCGTGTATCACCATCTATCTCCGTGTATCACCGTGTGTCACCATGTATCTCCGTGTATCACCATGTATCTCCGTGTATCACCATGTATCTCCATGTATCTCCGTGTATCACCATGTATCTCCGTGTATCACCGTGTATCACCATGTATCTCCGTGTATCACCATGTATCTCCGTGTAGGAGGCAATAATCTTCTGTACAGAAGGAGCGTCTGTAACATATAAGATCTCCGTGTATCTCTGTGTATCTCCGTGTATCACCATGTATCTCCGTGTATCTCTGTGTATCTCCGTGTATCACCATGTATCTCCGTGTATCACCATGTATCTCCGTGTATCACCATGTATCTCCGTGTATCACCATGTATCTCCGGTTATCACCATGTATCTCCGTGTATCACCATGTATCTCCGTGTATCTCCATGTATCTCCGTGTATCTCTGTGTATCTTCACGTATCTATTTTATCTCTGTGTATCTCCGTGTATCACCATGTATCTCCGTGTATCTCTGTGTATCTCCGTGTACCACCATGTATCTCAGTGTATCTCCGTGTATCTCTGTGTATCTCCGTGTATCACCATGTATCTCCGTGTATCTCTGTGTATCTCCGTGTATCTCTGTGTATCTCCGTGTATCACTGTCTATCTCCACGTATCTAAGTGTATCTCCGTGTATCTCCACGTATCTAAGTGTATCTCTGTGTATCTCCATGTATCTCCGTGTATCTCCGTGTATCAACATGTATCTCTGTGTATCTCCGTGTATCTCCGTGTATCTCCGTGTATCAACATGTATCTCTGTGTATCTCTGCGTATCTCTGTGTATCTCCGTGTACCTTCATGTATCTCCGCGTATCTCCGTGTATTCCCGTGTATCTCTATGAATGTATCTCCTTGTATCTCCGTGTATCTCCATGTATCTCCATGAGAATGTATCTCCGTGTATCTCTGTGTATCTCTGTGTATCTCTGTGTATCTCTGCGTATCTCTGCGTATCTCCGTGTATCTCCGCGTATCTCCGTGTATTCCCGTGTATCTCTATGAATGTATCTCCATGTATCTCCATGTATCTCCATGACAATGTATCTCCGTGTATCTCTGTGTATCTCCGTGTATCTCCACGTATCTACGTGTATCTCCGCTGTCCGTGCAGCCTTCAAGCTTGCCATGGCCATGTTTTTGCTAGCATTACCAAAACGAGCTTTGCAGTCTTGCGTGAAGTCACCTCGCTGCTGAAAGAGCATGAACAGGCCCGCCTATAAACAAACATCCGACAAGTACTTTGGAATATGACTTCCTCAGACATGTGATGATCCAAGTTTTGTGTTTTCTGATCCAATCTGCACAGCATGGATGGGGCGGGCCAATGAAGACTTCTAACACAAAATATTTTTTAAGGGAGGGGGGTCACGGGAGAGTGACATTTGTTTTGTACGAAAGAAGTAAAAATGTGTGGGTGAGACGTTCAAGGGTCAGGGGTTAAGTCAATGGGGTGGGGTAAAGTTTTGGGGGGGTTAAGTCAATGGGGTGGGGGTAAAGTCATGGGGGGTAAAGTCAAAGGGTCGGGGTTAAAGTCAATGGGACGGGGGTAAAGTCAAAAGCCAAGACAAAGTCTTTGGGGTGGGGTTTGATAGGTTTATGGAGGACACTAAAGATTAACTTTAACACTATCCTTGAGAGAAAACAGAAGAACTACACGAATAAAAGTATAAGGTATTTTTTAATCGATTATTTCTATGAAAACTGTATGCACACTCCATCCATGATTTATCACGTGATACCAAGGGGGATCGAAACTTTTCATAAAACTGATTGAAAAAATAATTTCAATGAAATTGTTATTTGGTAAAAGAGTTTGTTACTTTGTACACGAATTAATGACGTCATTTACTTTTTAAATTTGAGCTCCAACATTTAAGTTTTTGCCATTATAAATTATAACACTAGCATATTGGTTACTGCATTTAACTTAGTCTAAGCTTTATAAAAGCGGGGTGCTGCCCTTAACTTAGTCATAACTTTATAACCTTGGGTTATCGCCTGTAACATATTCATATATTCAAAGCATTTAAATATAATTTTGTATTTTCCGGGGAAAAAGGGGAAGAAATCATCAAAAAGTAAATAGAATAGATCGATTTGATTTGCCATTGATGTAAAATTTAAATTAGCATTTAATGCTTTATAAAATAAAAACTAGATGCGACCCGCGAAGTAGCACACGTCGCTGACTTGGTCATAGACAGTGCAAAGAAAGGAGGAAAGAACGGACCCTAAGAGCAGCACAAAGAAATGAGAACAACGCGAATAAACGCAAAACGCATTGTTGGTCTCAAGTCATCCTCTCCCTTGCGAACCATAAACTGATTGGTCGACCCTATCGAGGGTCATTCGTTATGCTGGCTTGCTTGCGTCTTTTGCTTGTGATTGCTCTAATTTCTGTCGAATTATCTTTATAGATACACTCTGCTCCCTCTGACTATTATTACCCATATCTTTTGTTGTATTTACTCAATCCCCCTCTCTTATTTATTATTCTTACTTATTTTCTTTAATGAAGGGCAATACAATGCACTTTAACCTGAGTAACCCCACCTCCCCCTCCCCGACGTCGCCCGCATTAATCCCCGACCCTAAGCTCTATACAGTCGTGTCAACACAGATGAGCGCACTTGTCCCTAATGTCTGTATAGTGATAGAATCTTTCAACATCCTCGCGCCATCAACTGTAGGAAATTGTTCCAGAGGTCAAGAAAAATCCAATTTTTCTTCCGTTTCATCATTCTACCCACATTCACAAACACGGTTGTTGCCCTTGAGGGATCCCCCCATTGTCACAGAGCAGTGGCATCCATCTCTATTCAGATGGGATTTATTGGAGCTGTGAACCTTGAACCGTATCTGTCTTCAGCTCTAAGGAAGATTCCAATAGCTTGCACTTATGGCGGCGAGGCGAGTTAGTGGGTGAAATAGAAGTTCTTATAGTGAGGAAAGTTGATGGGTGAAATATTAGAAGCAATAATGGGGAGACGAGTTAGTGGGTGAAATAGAAGTTTTTATGTTGAGGAAAGTTGATGGGTGAAATATTAGAAGCAATAATGGGGAGACGAGTTAGTGGGTGAAATAGAAGTTCTTATGTTGAGGAAAGTTGATGAGTGAAATATTAGAAGTTTTAATGGTGAGACGAGTTAGTGGGTGAAATAGAAGTTCTAATTGTGAGAAAAGCTAGTGGGTGAAATGTTAGAAGATCCAATGGTTAGGTTAACTAGTGGCTGAAATATTTGAAATTGTAATGATGAGACGAGTCACTAAGTGAAATTTACGTAATCAGGATTTGCGACAAATAAAATTCTCTTTAAAAAAACACAACTTTTCCGAATGAACTGCTCTAAATCAAAGACTTATTGTTGTCGTTGTAGATCTGTAGAGCTTTCAATATTAAGTTTGTCCACAATTATCAAATCCAAAGTTGATTTTACTTTTAAAAAAATATTTAATTGTCATATCATTGACCCGTGTCCGCTGAGCAACTTGCACACGAGTTTTTAGTAACAGAGTTTGTTACTTTGTTTGTTACTTTGTTTGTTACTTTGTTTGTTACTTTGTTTGTTACTTTGTACACGAGTTTGTTACTTTGTCTGTTACTTTGTTTGTTACTTTGTTTGTTACTTTGTTTGTTACTTTGTTTGTTACTTTGTACACGAGTTTGTTACTTTGTTTGTTACTTTGTACACGAGTTTGTTACTTTGTTTGTTACTTTGTTTGTTACTATGTTTGTTACTTTGTTTGTTACTTTGTTTGTTACTTTGTACACGAGTTTGTTACTTTGTCTGTTACTTTGTTTGTTACCTTGTTTGTTACTTTGTTTGTTACTTTGTTTGTTACTTTGTTTGTTTCTTTTTTTGTTACTGTGTTTGTTACTTTGTTTGTTACTGTGTTGTTACTGTGTTTGTTACTTTGTTTGTTACTTTGTTTGTTAATTTGTTAGTTACATTGATTGTTACTTTGTACACGAGTTTGTTACTTTGTTTGTTACTTTGTTTGTTACTTTGTTTGTTACTTTGTTTGTTACTGTGTTTGTTACTTTGCTAACGGAACATCGAAATATAGAGGGAACGTTGAATATCTTTGATATTATTGCCCCACTCATACCAACAGACACCCGACCTATCTGGAAGGGAATCCATCTGGAAGGGGGCCCAAATGGAAGGGAGCCCTACATAGATATAACATATCAGCTGTTTAGACAATAACATTATGATTGAGTCAACATTATTGGTTTACTCATCAACATTGTCAAAAACATAGTTTAAGAAAATTTGATATACATTGGGGGAAAAAAATCAAGATGAAAGTAAATTTTAAAAATAATTTAAACAAAAGAAATGTATTAATTTGAAACCGAAAATAATGATTTCTTTTAAATACAAGCAATAAACCTGCACGCATTTGAAAGGAATGATTGGAAAAAGAAACTGCATACGAATTCCCTATTGGTTCTATTTTTGGCTCCCTTCACAAACTGTTACAAGTTACAAGCTCATTGGGACAATCTCTGTTAGCACACGAGCGCGGCTTGAGAAAGATCCTTAAACGAATAATTAGTGTTTACACTGCGCCGAGCACTTCCAGAGCCCCTTGTCAGTGTAATCATGTGCACAAACGTCCAGCAAATACTAGCGGCGAGCCCAGCTCAGCCACCGCCAAGAAGCCCAGGCCACGCAAAGCCCCGCCACGCGCAAGCCCTGCCACGCACAAGCCCAACCACGACATGACCTTTTTGATGGCAAAACCTTGGGCCGCATGGGACTTGACCGCACTCCGGCCTGTTGAGAAAGGTTCTACAAGGGGCCCTGGGAGACGTTGGTTTTCGCCTCATTTATTTAGTTAGCCTGAGAGGTAGCGAAGTTTAGCGTTTAGGGGAGCGTTTCGTAGCGTCATCACCATTACTTAAAGTAGGTCGGAGGCGGCGTCTGGACACTCATTCCCATTAGTTAGAGTCATCAGGGGTGTTGACGTCACAGTTGACTAGAGCCGTTCCAGGGTGTTGTGTATAATGACGTCACCATAGTTAGAGTCGTTCCGGTGTGTTGCTTGGAATGATTCACCAAAGTTAGAGCCGTATATATATATATATATATATATATNATATATTGGTACTGTGATCGATTAATTAAAATTTAATCGTTAAATTTTGAAAAATTAACGATTAATTAATCGATAATTTTGATTAAAGCTAAAAATAAAGAGATATGACATCATTAAACTGCAAATATTCAGGCAAGTAAAAACAGGCAGTTGACATTTTTATTGAGTTATTTCCCCTGTTTTAAAGACATTTTAAAAAATAACAATAATCTGAACTAAATTTGGTTTTTTTTAAAAAACAACACAAAATAATGACATAAAAGTTAAGCATACGATGGAATAAACTGCATAATAACAATGAAAAATATTGCAAGGTCTTATTTCTCAATTGTTATTTCAAGTCATGTTACATAAAGGTCCAATGAGATGTAAAACAATAATTATATTTGGAAACTTATTACAATTACAATTATTATTTTTTTTTAAAAAAATATTTGTAAAAAAGAATCAGGATTTTGTAAATTAACATATTAGGAGTTTTAGTTCATATTTTACTATAAAAATAATTTTAAAATCAGTATAAATTTTAAAACATAGTTAGCAATAAAAATAAGTTAAATAACTCATTAAAATTTAGGCACCTGGATGAAAATTTCAAATTAATTTTTAAAAATATTAAAGTAATAGAGCTGTTTAGACATTGTTTGATGATTAACAAAAACGTAAAGATCTTTTTATCCCAAGTACTTCAAAAGTTATGAATTTTTTCTAAGACCTAATAATCCCCCCCTCCCCCCATTTTCTTTTTACTTCACATTATGTGTATTTCTTTTAAAGTGCCCATCATTTCAGTATTTAATTAAAAAATATTGTTAGGAGATATATTTAAACATAAGTAGTTCAATTTAATATCAATGAATTTAAATTTTGTTATTGTTAATTAAGCAAAAACAATGCTTTTTTTTCATATAGTTTTCCTTATAAAACAGCTTATTTTAAAGTTCACACTTTAAAAATATTTTTTTAATGTAGTAGCTAGTACGTAAAAAAATATTATTAATAAACAAATATTTTTTTAATAAATCGAAATATTGTTTTAAGACATTTTCTTTAATTTTAATCACTATTTTATCGATTAAGATAATTTTAATCGATATTTGTTACCGATTAATCGAGAAATTAATCGTTAATTTCTGCAGCCCAAATATATATATATATTATATGAATGGATGTTAATTAATATCGTTAAATGCTGTTCACCCAAACACCGGTAAGATTATTCTACATTTGCATATTAACTTAATGTTTCCCCTCATTTTGTTTGATTTAAAAAAAATCTAATTCCTGGTAATGGCTAATAAGGTATCTGTGTGTTATTTGAGCAAAGAATCAATAACGATTTTATCAATACAATTTGAATCTTGGATCTTCTGATAAACAGTTGGATTTTCCCACGATGCTGAATCCTTCAATTGTACACGTCTTTATAACAGGACATTTTTATATGTTTTACCGACACATCTTCAAAACAGGACATTCATCGGTATATATGTTTTACACATCTTTACAACAGGACATTCATCAGTATATATGTTTTACACATCTTTACAACAGGACATTAATTAATGTCCACGTTTACTTATTCACCAGCACATAACAAGGAAATATAGTTGGATGATTACAGCAAAAAGTTTAATTTACTTTAAATTTTCATCATTAAAGCGCACGGTTGCATCGCAAAGGCACTTAAAAATACAAGTTTAAAAACGAAACCATCTTGTACATCTTCTTCGTGTTCCTGGAGTGAAATCCCCTAGTCTCGAGATTCTGTTAAGCCAATTATTAACATGCTAGATCTGACAGCCCAGGGGCGCAGGGGCTGGCTGGGGGGTCGGGGAGATAAGGGCCCTTTGAAGAACTCAGTCTTAAATAAAAAATGGCAACTCCAGAATGGGGAAGACGGTGAGGGCACTCTCCTCTTTACGGGCATCGTGTTTACAGTACTGCTCCTCCATCGATTGCCAGGGAGGAATTAGCCCCGGATTTTCATCAAGCCCCGGCAACATGCGTGTCCAATTGACGACGGCTGTCGGTAACGATCTCCTCGCCCAGGTCGCCACTGCCCCCCGCCACTGGCGCTGTCGGACCACGGAGGGATTTTCCGGCCCTGTCCCTGCCAATTAATTGCCCAGAGGACCCCGTCTCATGACTCACAGAGCGCTGACCAACCACGGCCCTGGACATGGCTAAATAAACATGGACTGGACATGATCTATTGAAGAAAAATGCTTCCAAAGTCTTTATTGATTAGACGTCCCAAGGGAGGGAGAGTAGACCCAGTTATTGGTGATATTTGTTTTGTATGGACAATTGTTGGGGATATTTGCCTTGTATAGACAGTTATTGGTGATATTTGTTTTGTGTGGACAACTATTGGGGATATTTGCTTTGTATAGATAATTGTTGGTGATATTTGCTCTTCATAGACCGTTATTGATGATATTTGCTTTGTATAGGCAGTTGATGATATTTGCTTTGTATAGGCAGTTGATGATATTTGCTTTGTATAGGCAGTTGATGATATTTGCCTTGTAATGACTTGTGTCGGTGAAAGTAGCTTTCTATTGCCCGGTATTGGTATTTTAGCTCGAAAAGATATATAAATCGTTAGAAGATTCTTTTCTTATGTTTGTAACTCTCTCTAACTACAAAAAGGGACATATTTTTATTTTTATTTTGTAAACTGTAGTTAGCAAATAGGTCATTGAAATGTCATTACATAAACACAAAAACAAAACCAACAAATAACAAAAAATATAAAAAACTACAACAAAGACAGAAGTATTTTTAGCTGGTTCTCTCGTTTTTATAAACATAGTGTAGTGACAGCACTGAGTGCATTGCTTTAAACACTACATAAACTAGGACCACAGAGTAGCGTGTATCCCGACTGGGGCCGCCATAAAACTTCTCACATTGACACATTGTCGGCAAGTCGTAACGGGAGACTCCGTACGTTGGAAAGCGATGCGCCCATCCACAAGGCTTAGTCTGTAGGAAAGTCAAGATTAACCAAGTCAATAATTGACTGACGACTTGGCGTACAATAGATCACTTAAAGGAATCAGTTCTGTGTCGGATTTTGGGGCGGGGTATATTCAGTGTCGGATAGTGAAAGGAGGGCATTCAGGAGGAGGATAATGATGATTTGAAGGACAAGAAATCTACTCCTGTGTAATTTAAAGAGCGGTTCTCATAAGAATAGCCGAGCCGTTGAATGGAATGTGAAAAATGTGTGTCATGTGTTACATTTTAAAAAGTTCTATTATATTCTGCTCAGACTTTCTTAGCGTAATGCTTCCAAAAATGTTTTCTTTTAATTTGGAACACTTAAGAGTCTCAGGGCGTCTTTGATACGTTATTTAAAATACGATTTTGAAATAGTATTTAAACTGCCCCTTTACTTTTGAAATCAATGAATTTTGACAAAGTTAAATTATTACCCAATCAAAAATGTTTGGATTCACTCTTCCATCAAATTAAAAAAAAAAAGTAACAAAAACATAAGTTAAAAAAATGAATTTTTAACAAAGAATTTCGAAGTGAGAAAAAATAACAGTTACAGAGTTTTAAGAGTATATTTTTCGATATTTTTTTAAAACTATGAAATGTAAAATTGATCTTAAATTATTTATAACTTTTTTTTATATGACTATAAATACAATTGATGGTAACCAAACATGTAAAAGTCTTTCGATAAACTATAAGGAGATCATGTACCAGATTTACCTCTTTTATCTACAAAGACGTTGTGATTGAGATTGTTTAGCGAAGCGCGAGGAAAACAAATAATTGAAAACAAATGATTGACGTTAGATACACCCAACGGCAACCACTCAGAGAAGGGAAGAGAAACAGAGACAGAGGGGGGAAGAGAAAAAGAGACAGAGAGAGAAAGAGAGAGAGGATGAAAGGAGAGAGAGAGAGGATGGAGGGGGAGATGAAGGATAGATGGAGAAAGAGAGAGGATGGAGTGAGAAAGAGGGGGAGAGAGAGAGAGGAGAGACAATTTTGAAAGAGCTGTTAATTAATGGAACTATTGAAGGTCATGACAACGTTCGTAGTTCCCGTATGATCAAAAGATCCGTGCTTGAAAGAAATTATCACGTGATTCCTTGCGTCAGGTGGTCAGCACATGGACAATCTGGCGCACTGGGGAATTTTCCAGTGGTTAATGACAATTGACGTGGTCAAGATTTTAAGGAAACTTCTATAAATAGTCAAGTGGCATGGGGAACAAACATGTTCGGGCTGTTTTAGTTCAGTGATGGCAAACCTATGGCACGCGTCTAAAATTTTACTTCCTAAAAATTCAAACCAGCTAAGCCAAATCCCTATCTTCGGGTTTAATTGGAGTGTTAGAACTTTATGATAAATAAGTGGGTTTTGGTTGAATTTTGGGCACGCGGCCCTAACGAGGTTCGTTACCACTGTTTTAGATGATCACCTCTATTTAAGTTACATCGCTCGTGTTATGCTACATAGTCCACACAAAAACACCACGCGTTTGGTGAAACTCTCATGTCCCTTATACGTCAGCATCAACGCAGTATAAAATACTCTCTACTACTACTACTACTATGAATATCGTACATCGATTTTTCATTACCGCCTCGATAAGGCCAAAGTCACCATTGTCCACGCCCTCCCGCCGCAAACGACTTAACAAAGGGCACGGCCAGTGCAAGGGATGCCCCAAGGGTCACTAACGTGCTTAAAGTGACCTGCACTCGGGCCGTCTTCCTGTGACTCAAGTGGTCAGTGGCATGGGACCCCGGAGAGACAGGGTGCATTTATTATAGAGCTACTGCCCAAAGTTGTTAGCATTCGAGTGGTCATTAGGGATCTGGTCAAATCGTGTTGTTGGAGGAGATGGTCCACTAGATGACCAGACCAATCTATGACATAGTTAAAGAGATAATGGTTCTCAGCGTAAGTTTATGGGCACTCAATTTTATAAGCCAGAAAGATAAGTTAAATCTATTTTTTTTTAAAGTTGTACTGTAAAGACAATTCTTGGGACATATTTCTGATTTTTGTATATTTGTAAGCGTCGATCGATCAACATATGAAACAAAATAACGAACATTTTCATCTTAATCCAGTAAAAAAGGATCGACTCTTACTGCCAGATAAATGCGCCCATCAGTCATCGCGTCTTCATTCATTTAAAAGTCAACTAGCTGAGTTGAAACAACGGAAAAGGATGTGGTACTTATGAGAGGCGTCCCTGTGTTTGGTGTCACCCTTGATGCGGTCCACATCTCCTAGGAACGCCTCTGGTATTCTATACATGATTACTGAATGGTTATTTCATGTTGGTTTCTAAAATGTTGAGGATGACTCGACATATTCTGTGCTACAAGTATGTTTTTTTTTTTTTGTTTGGCCATAACTGGACTTACATTTCTAGCAGGGAAAACTCATTGGACAAAACAAAATATTTTTATTAAGTTATCTGTAAAACAATAGTATGATTCATTAAGGGAAGTAACATTTTCGATGTGACTTTCATATCATTGTCAAATTCCTCTTTATAGTTTGATGAGACATTAAGACAGCATCAAAAACAGTATTATAACTGTATGTTTAACCATAAGACTGCATGTCCCAAACACGAGACAACAGGAATCCATGTTTAAGGCACTTTATCCCTGCCATTGAGTCATCAACGTATCTAGTCACCCTCAATAAATATCGTCCATCTCGTTCAAATCAACAGGCGAGATGTGTCATTGGCGTGTCATTATGTCCCTTGATTTACACGACCTCTGCCTGGAGGGGGTGAGAAAGGCGGGACATTCAATTACTTTTGAAAAGGAAAAGTGCGTGTGGATTAATTGACTAGACGACGCTATCTCAGGAGGTAGCCCTCTCCACAGACAGAAGGTAGCCATTGACACGGACAGATGCCAGCCAATAGGAGAGGTGGAATTCATCTGATACGGCAGTGGAAGTGAAACCGAACCAACACCTTAAGGACGTGTCCACCCATTTCGTGGCGTCTGCTCTTTGTCAGCCTCATTTTGAGTTTCACAGTTTCCACCAACGTCCATTGTCCGAGCTGAGGGCAGCGTGATTGTCCAGGTCTAATTGACGGTATCCAACGTATAGAATGTACTTGAATTGGTATTTTGACATTTTCAAAAGAAGGGGCCAATAAAGTAAAAGAAACCATCGTTAAATGAAAGATGTCGTTAAACCAAGCCGTTGTGAGGCCCGTGTGAGGCCAGTGTGAGTCCTGTGTGAGGCCCATGTGAGGCCCGTGTGAGTCCCGTGTGAGGCCCGTGTGAGGCCAGTGTGAGGCCCGTGTGAGGCCAGTGTGAGTCCTGTGTGAGGCCCATGTGAGGCCCGTGTGAGGCCCGTGTGAGGCCAATGTGAGGCCTGTGTGAGGCCAGTGTGAGGCCTGTGTGAGGCCCTTGTGACGCCCGTGTGAGGCCAGTGTGAGGCCTGTGTGAGGCCCGTGTGAGGCCCGTGTGACGCCCTTGTGAGGCCCGTGTGAGGCCTGTGTGAGGCCAGTGTGAGGCCTGTGTGAGGCCCTTGTGAGGCCCGTGTGACGCCCATGTGAGGCCCGTGTGAGGTCCGTGTGAGGCCCGTGTGAGGCCCATGTGAGGCCCGTGTGAGGTCCGTGTGAGGCCCGTGTGAGGCCCATGTGAGGCCAGTGTGAGGCCTGTGTGAGGCCCGTGTCCTATAATCGCCGCATGCTGATAACATGACAGTAGTTTCATGTATAGTTTATATTAAAATAATATTTACTTCCAGCTGTTTTATCCAATCAGTGTTTCTGATGGCCATCGAAAAATTGATGACTTGTTGTTTTGTCACTTTCGTCGTTTGGTTTGGATAGCAAGCATCTCATTTCCTTGCGGGTTTAATAATGGATGTTTGTTATCCTTAGAAGATGCATTTTGTTTTCATAGGCTTTTAAGGTTTTATTTATGTGGTTAAAGTTAGGTTTAGAAGATGAATTTTGTATATAACAATATTAAGTTTTGAGTTTAGCACATTAAAGTTACGTTTAGTTAATCAAAGTTAGTGTAAGAAGCTTAAAGTCTTGAGTCGGGATAAGAAGTTTAAATTTGGGGGTGAAAGTTCAAAATTAGATTTCAGAATTTAGTTTAACTACAGTTAGAGCCTAAATATGGGGCTATGGAAGATAAGAGCGACGTCACATGTTATTAATAAGTCATCGATAACCAATTAGACGCTAAAAACCATGGGATTAAATCGATGAAGACAAGGTACATCTACATCAGTCGGGAATCGTTAGAAGCTATTTGAGAAATTCTAGTTTGGCCTAAAATCTAACAATTTATATCAAGATTTGAGTTCAATAAGTGCGTTAGAGACAGGTATCAGTCAGCTTGACTTATGTGAAATTAATAATACATGACGGTTTAGTTAAAGGTTGTGACAATCATGATTAAGCTCAGCAGATTGGATAGCAAGAGAAAGTGGTGTTGTACATAGTAACAAACGAGAGTGATGTTGTACATAGTAACAAACGAGAGTGGTGTTGTACATAGTAACAAACGAGAGTGGTGTTGTACATAGTAAGAAACGAGAGTGGTGTTGTACATAGTAAGAAACGAGAGTGGTGTTGTACATAGTAACAAACGAGAGTGGTGTTGTACATAGTAACAAACGAGAGTGGTGTTGTGCATAGTAACAAACGAGAGTGGTGTTGTACATAGTAACAAACGAGAGTGGTGTTGTACATTGTAACAAACGAGAGTGGTGTTGTACATTGTAACAAACGAGAGTGGTGTTGTACATTGTATCAAACGAGAGTGGTGTTGTACATAGTAACAAACGAGAGTGGTGTTGTGCATAGTAAGAAACGAGAGTGGTGTTGTGCATAGTAAGAAACGAGAGTGGTGTTGTGCATAGTAAGAAACGAGAGTGGTGTTGAGAAGCGGACCAAAGAAACAGATATCGTACAGGAGGAATCGAATAGTTGGTGATGTACAGATAGATAGACAGACAGATAAACAGATAGATAGATAGATAGATAGATAGATAGATAGATAGATAGATAGATAGATAGATAGATAGATAGATAGATGGATGGATGGATGGATGGATGGATGGATGGAAGGATGGATGGATGGATGGATGGATGGATATATAGATATATAGATAGATAGACAGATGGACAGATGGACAGATGGACAGATAGACAGATAGACAGATTGATAGATGGATGGATGGATGGATGGATGGATAGATGGAGAGATGGATAGATGGATAGATGGAGAGATGGATAGATGGATAGATGGATGGATGGATAGATGGATAGATGGATAGATGGAAGATAGATAGATAGATAGATAGATAGATAGATAGATAGATAGATAGATAGATAGATAGATAGATAGATAGATAGATAGATAGAGAAATTGTAGTTTTTAAAAATGTTTGTTGTGTAACATCAAATTATTATATTTTTAAAAATCTCTTAATAAGATTTTAAAAAATTATTTTTCCTTGTCATTTCTGTTATACTTTAATTTCACATGGGATTTTCGAGGCAGTAATAGTCTATTACATTAAACAAATCTATAATATTACTAATTAAAAAAGTTATTTCAAAATGTGTGTTAACTCAATCGGTCAAAAATCCTTATAAATACGATGGATTCCATAAAAATGACGTGGAAAATTTGATAAATAAGATAGCTCTGATGTGTTTTATAAGATAGCTCTGGTGTGTTTTATAAGATAGCTCTGATGTGTTTTATAAGATAGCTCTGATGTGTTTTATAAGATAGCTCTGATGTGTTTTATAAGATAGCTCTGGTGTGTTTTATAAGATAGCTCTGTTTTTTTTTATAACGAAATACGTTTATCGACTCGGATTTCAAGGTTAGCCGAATAGATTCACATCTAGACAAGGGCATCCAACAAGTTCATCATTTCAATACATTGCAAATATCGCTCCCTTGTGTTCCCGTTATCTTGGAATTATCCTTGACACACAGACAGCTATCAACTAAACATCGCGTTAATTGCTTATCTGTGCTGCCACCCCCTCCGTGACGTCACGTGCACGTCACAAATCCTGTGGCGAATCTTGAGTCATCTTTGAGGCCATCATTTCTCATGGGGTTTGGGGAGTGTGGGAGGAAGGAAAACATTGCCAGTAAATTCTAATTTTATTGCTATATAGATATATATTTTTTTTAAAAAGCTTCCAGTATGTGGATAAATTACTTATAACAGCATCGCGTCGCCACAAATTTTTAAAATAAATATAAACGTTTACAAAACTTTACATTTTGAGAAACCAGACCCCCCCCCCCAGCTTCACCCCTGCTCCAGCCCCGCCGTGAGCTGCCTACGTCAGAGGTGGGGTGAGAGGGTGGGGGTTTGTCTGTCACGCGATTGGCTGGTTCATTAAATGGAACTGGATATTGGAAATGAGCATTAAATTATAACATTTGAAATGTAAATCTGCACAGCCGCACAGCTGTACAGCCACACTCAATTTAGGAGCAGTTCATTTCGAAAGCAATTTGTCGGTTTCCCTCCCTCACATCCCTTTCCGTCACTTTTTTTCTCCCCGATCTTCCTTTGCCGTGCCCCTCCAGAAAGTTACTTCTAGATCTGCCCGTGCCAGCTCTAATCATCTACACTCCCATTTGTCTCTCCTAAATCTGTCCTTTGCAAGAGGTATCGTGCATCCCCCAAACAATATTTTCTAGATCTGCCCCTGCGAGTAGGTATCACCCCCCTCACACACACAAGTTTCCTCTAGATCTGCCCCTGCCGACACGTGACCTGATGAGACTGGATGGACATTGACCGTGAGAGATGTAGCATTTTCCTTACACAACTCCATTGCCAACACTCCCCCACGGCCCCTTATGATTAGCGGCTTTACAAGGCTACCCTCCCCATCCCCCACGACACACGCATGAATCCCAATGTGCAACAGTGAAATGGGTAAAGCGAATAAATCCCTGCAATAAAATGTCGTCACCGGCCAGGGTGAGCGCTAGAAATATTTGATGAGTTTAACTCCTTGCGTTGGGAGATGCTGGAGGAGCTGAGCGCAATTTTCTTGATTTGTTATCTTTGGGAGGGAAGAGTGTCTGGACAAACATGGTGGGGAGCTGGTCACGTGATCAGGGCTCGAGGAAATGGCACAGCTGAGGTTTGACGTCTGCTCCGTTGCGGGAAAGCATTTTGTTTGTGTGTGAGCGGGCGGAACCGGAGAAAATGAATTAGGTTTTGAGATCAAGCCCGCAATGAGGGCTTTTGTTGCTTGTATGCATACGATTAATACTATTAGTTATTATTATACTGAAGCAGGAATAAAAAGGTATTTAGTTAAATCATAAATTCACGCACAATCTCTGACAAAAGTTTGGACGAAATATGCTCTGTCCATCAAATTGTCTTTAAAAATTAAATAACTAAAGACAAGAAATATATAAAGTAAATTAGAATTTTAATTACAATTTAAATTTTCTACAAATAATTACGACGCGGTAGACTCTACTTGATAATAATTTTTTTTATAAAAAAAGTTTGTCATAAAACGAACTGGCAACTTGTAAAGGAGGCTGGCGGACACAAGAAAGAGGACACGAGACATAGCTGGAGGACATGGAACTCGACCGGCGGACATGGTCACCATGGGAGTCAACTAAGACGCAATTTGATTCTGTCTGCAAGATAAGTATAACAGGGGAGGCAATCAGGTGGCCGAACATTGTCGTTAGTCTGGAAGAAATTCCCCAATCAATTAAAAGCTGGTAAAGACTTGCCAACTTAGATATTAATTGAGTGCAAGTTAAGAGTTCAATACTTACTTTTACTTTTAATTAAGAAATATGTTGAACTTTTAAAACATCGTTTTTGCAATCTTGAGTTTTTGTCGGGAACTAGTTCCCATTCTTTCCTGTTCTCTACTTTATTAGAATCTATAGGCAGGGTAGAAATATGTCCATTTAATCAACACATGTTTTTTAATATAGTTCTGATGAAAGCCGTTCTCAAAACGTTGACGAGAGTATACCGTTTATTATTATATTTTAACCTTTGTTATCTTCATTGCAACAGTATCGTATAAAAAATTAATTAATGTCTTAATTGTTGTTTTATAATATGCTAATGAGACGCAACGATACACATTAAGTTGTCCTACTAGGTGAATGAAGTGGTCACGATAGACACACGAAGTTGTCCTTCTAGGTGAATGAAGTGGTCACGTTAGACAAATGAAGTTGTCCTACTAGGTGAATGAAGTGGTCAGGTTAGACAAATGAAGTTGTCCTACTAGGTGAATGAAGTGGTCACGATAGACACACGAAGTTGTCCTACTAGGGGAATGAAGTGGTCACGTTAGACAAATGAAGTTGTCCTACTAGGTGAATGAAGTGGCCACGTTAGACAAATGAAGTTGTCCTGCTAGGTGAATGAAGTGGTCACGTTAGACACACGAAGTTGTCCTACTACTAGGGGAATGAAGTGGTCACTTTAGACACACGAATTTGTCCTACTAGGTGAATGAAGTGGCCATGTTAGACACACGAAGTTGTCCTACTAGGTGAATGAAGTTGTCATGTTAGACAAATAAAGTTGTCCTACTAAACACATTTATTTCCCGGCAATGGCATAAAAAGCTCCCAAGAGGTACTATATACAAGTGATATATGAAGCATTACTAAAAGACACGTTAAATATCACTATAAAACATATGAAGTCACACCATAAAACACTTGAAGTATTGCATAAAGTCCCATGTATGTTTACAATATAAAAACATGAGGCAAGAAGTAGTACTATAATACATATCTATTAGTATATATGACGTCGAGCACCTGGGGGGAGGGGGGTCAAACATTTCTGGCGATAAGTGACGAGGGGAAGGGGGTGTTTAAGAAATTTCACTTCAAAATGCGCAATAATAATGAAAGTTCCACTTAAATATTATTATTTGATCGCTTGCAATTTATTTAATGACGTTTAGCGTGGCTTCACGCGTGTTACGATATTAAAGAGAAGTCTTACAGTACAGATTATATGCATACTTCAATGATAACAAAGTGCTTTGAAACATGCTCATTTTCAAATACGAAATACAAATGTTGTACTGCATTGGTTTTTGGGGTAGGGGGTGAAAAGCTTTATGAAGCAATGTTGGAGGGGAGTGGGAAGGGGGGGTGGCTAAGTTTTTGTGACGACGCGTGCCGAGGTGGGGACAAGGCCTATAAGACGCACGAAGTAAGTCTATGAAACACATGGAGTATAGCATTATATATAACCCATAAAGTACTTCATGTGTCTAGTAGAAGTACTTCTATGAGACACAAGCTTTAGTACTAAAAGAAACATTAAGTAGTACTGTAAGACATGGGAATTAATACCATGAGGCACAACACAAGGTCCTAACAGGTCAGTTAAGACCTTTAAAAACCCTTTAAGCAAGATTAAGTTCTAGAATGTAGAAAAACAAGTGTACCGAATAAGTGTAAGTAAACAAAAAATAATAATACTTAATTTTTAAAAATCTTAAAAGGGGGATGCCGAGGGATGGGAGGTATGCTTTTCAGACAAAATTTAAATAAACAAAATAAATGTTGCGATCAATTTTCGTTAACGACTGGCACAGAGCTGGATGTTTATGACTTAATCTGGATTAATCTTCCTACCTAATCATTAATCTTTCATGATAAAAATACTTCACTGGCCGTTTTTACTTCTTTTTACTTGACGATAAAACAAGGCGGCTGTGTATTTCGTCAGTCTTTGGGTTTAACTCAATAACAAAGAAAGTCGGGCTGACATTACAAGAGGGTCGTTGGAACAACCCGGGAGAGATAGTAGGACCAGCCATCCAATAAATGAAGGAAATGTACTTTAAAAATGTCGGTTAATCTTAAAACAAATTCTAGCCTTTGGATCAATCTTTGATATCTAAACGTTTCTCTGCAGTGTTCGGTCAACATTACTCTCTCAACATATATTTCAACATCTCTCGATTTTTTAAATGTATTTCTCATTTAATAGGGATGTTCATAATATGGCGGAAATCTATTAATAGAAATATTATATCTAAATTAATCTTTTTAATGACAAAATTCATAAAAAATTAATAAAAGATACGAGTCAACACGTGCATGTAGGTATATTGAAAATGATTGATCTTATCAGCTAATTTTTAATTCTTAGTTAATTTAAGACAGCTAATTGGACTTGCAAAATAAAAAACAATTTCGTAATTTTACTAAGCTAGCAATTTTGAGAACATAGTGATTTGACTGTATTTATGCCTCAAAAGATTGTTCCGCTAAAATTTAATCTAAAAAAAGAACATTACGAAATGAGCTATGACGTTTTCCGGTTTTAGAAATGAAGAACCCTATTACCTCTTTATATTTCTCTCTTTAAATCTTGTTACATTCTTACCACGCTTTACCACGTTTTTTTAAATTAACTTTCATTCGTTCCTTTTAGTCTGTTTGTCTTTTTGTCTCTCCACAAAATTTCAAATGTTCCAACATAAAATTAAACCACTTCTGATGGTCCTAGACATCTCAAAAATTTTTCCACGGATAGATCTTGGATGACAATGCATTGTATTAAAATTTCAGATCGATCGAATGTACCGAAATTAAATTAATGCATTTTAAAATGTATCTTTAGATAGAAGAAACTCGAAATTTACTTCAGCTTTGTTTTACTTGGTGCTGACATTCACGTGCCGAGTTCACCCAGTGACCACATCCCCGTGGTATTGAAACGTTGGGCGGGAGCTTATGAGGTGTTTGGTATAAAAATAGAGGTGAACAAGATTTTTAATAAAAACAACCTTAAAAACAAAGTTTTTGATTATAAATCCCTTATGTGTGAAACAGAACCAAAAGTATTGATTATATTCAACCATTTACAAACCAAACGTGACTGAACTCTCTTGGTGTAAAAAGGGGACGGGCAGGGGGTGGGGGCGTGGTCACCGATGGCTGGAGTGAACTCCAGCAAACATGTGAATATCAACAACAGACTATATTCAATTTATATAGAGATTTTTAAAAAATGCATTAAAATGATTACAGTATATTCGATCGATCTGAAATTTTGATACAATGCATTGTTTGGTGACACAAGTCTATGTGCAAAATTTCAGTTCGATAACATGGCGGAAAGTTGGTCACTTTTCACTTTTGTTTTTCCGCCATACCGTACGGACGGACGAACGAGGAGACGACGTTGAAGTTAATTTGAGGGATTTTAAAAAACTACTCATTTTAGAAGTGGACTAAAGAGAACAAAATAAAATAGAGGTAAAAAAAGATGTATAATAACCACGTTTTCATAAGTGGACAAAGAAGATGAACATTAATTAAAACTTATAAGTTCAAGTACATTGATTTAATATTACTAAAAACGTGGGCGGGTGCTTCAAAATCCCATTCTAATTGAGAAATACACCACAAAGATAGGTGTTTAGTATAAAAATTAAAGTTTTATAATTTAGAAGGCAAAAGAGAGATGTATAATTGAGAGAATGAGTTAACAGCATATCTAAAACCTCATAAGTGCCCGCCCTACGTTTTTAGTTATATTAATCAATGCACTTAAAAGTTTTAATTTATTTTCTTCTTTTCAGTCCCCTTATAAAAAAAACGTGATTTTTTAAAAAAAACTGTTTTTACCTCTATTTTTTTAAAAATATCTCCATAAACGTCTCTCTATCTCTTTGTATACATGTATCTCATTTGTAATTCTTTCTCCATCTCTAAATCTCTATATATCTATCTCTCTTTTTCTCCGTGTATATATATATATATATATATATATATATAAACACACATCACCAACGTTCCCTTTACGCTGTGCGGTCACGCTGATATCTGACCGACGCCGCGCTCAGTTTTTAATTACTTCGCAGCAAATTTCGTAAATTATTGCCCAAAGAATAATTGTTGGGCGCAACTTTGCATTCGGTTTTTTTACGTTGCACACATACCAAAGAACCGTCGAGAAAACATTTCACATAAACTTACCTGTATTCCCCCGTTTATATATTCATCAGTAGATCTACCTTCCATATCTCTCTATCAATTCTTCTATTGAACTTTCAACATCCACACACCTCCCCAAATTAAACTCCTAAATCTTACCTCTCCATGATCTCTCTAAACATTTACACCTAAACTCCCCTCTACAAATACCTTCTATTCCCCTACATCTCGCCCCCCCCCCACCCAAATACAAAAATAAAACAAATACATAACTAAATACAAAATGAGTTAAATCGTGCTACCCTTTATATCCTACCATTACAAAGTCATATAATGCGTCATTGACTGTATTTATGAAATAAATCTTTAACATAGAATGAAACAACCTTGTCCCAGATGGGACCTCATGTGAAACTTCAACGCGCATGTCTTTTAGTTCGTGATGACGCAATGACCGCACGTGACACCGATAGCTGTGAGTTTAATTAGTAATATCTGCATCATTAACTCGCGGGTTAATTGTGGGACTACCAAGATGGAGGATGTACCTAAAATAGATTCTTCCCGTGATGTTTCCGGTTAGTACCCCGAGGGGGAGATAGCCTAGTACAGACGGTAGTGTAAGCACCGTGTTGAGACTCACGGGTGACGGCCCCTCGTTAGCACCAAGGCCGCTAATGAAGTCAAGGGAGAGGACAAACCAGGTTATTGCGTGTCCGGTGATGACTTGATCACGTGACGGGGCGTCACCGTCAAGGTGAGAAGGTTGCAGTGCTCTGGTTAGCCATGTCCAATGTCATGTACGCACTCTCAAGGTCGATGTTAAACCACAAAATGGACATGGAGTTGTCTATGTATGGTCTCACCAGAGTATCGGGAGTGTAAGGGCAAGTTTCTTAATGGTCTCGTCAGAGTATCGGGAGTGTAAGGGTAAGTTTCTTAATGGTCACCAGAGTATCGGGAGTGTAAGGGCGTGTTACTTAATGGTCACCAGAGTATCGGGAGTGTAAGGGCGTGTTATTTAATGGTCACAATAGAATCGGGAGTGTAAGGG
Source organism: Radix auricularia (assembly GCA_002072015.1). Lineage (NCBI taxonomy): Eukaryota > Metazoa > Mollusca > Gastropoda > Lymnaeidae > Radix > Radix auricularia. Next base: position 796,955 of record MUZC01004475.1, on the reverse strand, counting down.
CGTGTTACTTAATAATTGTCAGAGTATTTGGAGTGTACGGGCGTGTTATTTTATGGTCAAAATAGAATCGGGAGTGTAAGGGCGTGTTACTTAATGGTCGCCAGAGTTTCGGGATTGTAAGGGCAAGTTTCTTAATGGTCGCAGACTTTTTCTTGGTGGACAAGTAGCTAGTAATGACATTCAATGGCGCGCATGTTTCTAGTAACCCCAAACAGTCATGAAGAAAAGAAATAGCTTCCTAATCTTTACAACATTATCAATTACGAAGCCTTGTATGTGAGAAGAAGCAATTATCCTCTAGTGTAAAATCCTAAGACTGGCAGCAGCCTGGTAAATAACTGCACGCCTTGCAAAACTTAAAATTCAAATATTGAAGGCCAAAAATAATCATCATGTGCCTGTAATCCTTACATTGACGGCCTCATATAATCAGGCTTTGGTTATAATCCGGACATCCAGATCTTATGTTAACACAGCCAGAAGCCTATGATGCGGGTTTTAATTTCGTGGCTGGTCATGCGCTTGACGTTGTCATGCTGAGAATAGAGCCCACGAAACGTTTTGTTCTTTGCCGCTAGCCAAGCCGGGCAGTGCTGCCTTTGATCCCAGCCACAACAATGACATAAAGGCTCCAGTCGTCATAGAGAACTCCTGACGTCTGATCAAGACACAGGAATCGTTTCTAAATCCAGGCGATCGGTTCCGTTGGAAATTTCATTTTTTTTTAAAACGTGAAGCTGTCAGCTAATTTCAAAGACAAATACAACAAAGGCAGACTAACAGTTCCGTCCCATGTTGACACAGTCTGTCAGTAGAATACAGTTGTAAACAATTGGATCAATCGTCTGCTACTAATCCATACCGGAAGTTTGTGTATCCGGAAGCTAATGGCGTAGAGATGGTTCGACAGACACCAAGTTTTATTGTATAAGAGAAGATCAAGCTGTACCACAAAAATTATCAAGTAAAAAATGATCACTCAGTAAAATCACCAACGGTCATGTAACACACCCCACTTTGTCATGAACGTTAGAGTCATTTCCCTTGGTTTTATTGCTGGTCACTTACTCAATGAGGTGTTCGTGTTTCAAATAATTGACCAGTCCCACTTGTACAAGTGAATGATTAATGGTGTGATCATGACACACGCATTTAATTTGAATGTAGTTCATGTCCAGAAAGTGGGCCTCTAGCTTAGCAAGGATTACTTACGTAATGCATACTGGAATTTTAAGTTCTCATTTTTACTTAATACTACGAACCCAATACTTTCCGTCGCCCCGTTCTCTATATCCGGTGTTCTTGAAAGGTAAACAATCTCATCAGTATTTATTGTAAAATAATTAAATTCGTTCCGAGAGGGGGTAAAATGTTCTACCAAACGATGTTTGGCATAAAGAGAAATGATAGCGAGGAGACCATGGCAGTACCGGGTCGGTGTTAGCTATTGCGGGCCCCTATGCAGCTTAGTACGCGAAAAGGATTGCGTGGACCCCAGTTTGGGTAGGGATAAGGTATTAACAAGGATAATAAGTGAAAATTAAGATAGGTTGGGCCTATGAAAGCGCTGGGCCCACTGCGACCGCATAGGTTGCAGGAGCCTAAGACCAGCCCTGAAAAGGCCTTATGTTAAAAAAAAGAGGGAAAATACCCCCTTGATCTATTAAAATATATTTAGCAGTAATTATAGGAAAATTCTTTATCCAACATTACAATTTTGCTAACAATTTTTTTCAACAATTGCTATCAGTGTATCTAGTTGTGAAAGGAGCTTCTCCAAACTGAAGTTGAAAAAAAAAATATTTTCGCTCCACAATAAGTGATTTAAGACTACAAAATCTTGCAATATTGT